>JAJAGP010000749.1:0-304855 GCA_025084515.1 Ancistrus triradiatus | reverse complement strand
GGGGCAAGAGCACAGGATTGCAAGTTCCTGAGCGAGCCATGTATTCTTCAGGTAGGTGACGGAGAGTTGAAAGAAGCAGAAGATCGTTAGAAGGGTGGCGGAAAGCAGGACGGTGAGGGGAGCTGGAGGACACGAGTTCACGCAGAAATATCACAGCCGCAGCCGGCCTGAGCATCTTTCACTTCCTCACTTTGTTTCGCCCACAGGTCGCTAACACAACTGTGGGCTTTTACTAACTTCCCAAAACAGCAGCTCTTAGCAAACACAATCCACCCTCAAACTGCAGAGGGATGCACTTTATATCAATGATTCATCTTCCATGCTGGAACAGGCTGAGAAAGCCTACCACAAGTAATGATTCTGAAGCAATTCAGCATGACATTATCACAATGGTAATCGGGGGGGGATCAACCGTGTTTAATATTATAATAATTATTGAGTCTTAGCTCACGAAAACAGTGATTTAAACATTGTCCACAAGCAATAAGTTCTCTCTCCTTCCCTATTTTTGACATTTGGGAATCAATGTAGAATCATCCGCATCACGATGCATCTAGAAATCTTTTGGTTTCCAGTCACCCTTAGTAAACAGTATCTTTAACGCTGAAATTAAAGTCCTGTGAGTTTACAGCGATATAAGAAAAATCTTTCACTTGCTGAGCTTCATTAACAGCAGAAGTACAGTTCTCAAGATGGGCTATACTGCTTCAGTAGGTCAGCAAGATGTGACAGAGACAAACCAGGACTGGTGCATCCACCACCACCTTCTCCCTGTCTCTAACCCTAACCCTAAAATAGTCCAAAGCATTTGGACTATTAACTTGATAAAGGACAGCCAATGTGAAAAGGAGACCAGGGTTAACATGATCATTATCTTTTGCTGGTTATAAAATATTCAGTACTGTCACATGTATATCTAAGATGTTTCAGTTAACATAGCAAACCAGTGTGTTAATAATTCCTGAGGGCCTGCAAAGAGCCACACCCACCTCCTGTTGAGCTGCTCCATCTGCTGGATGGACCCGGACCTGCGCAGGCCATCAGGCGTAGCTGCTGCCGTGGGCCTCTGCCATGTGGTGGTGCGGTTAATATGGTCTACGTAGAACACGCGTCCATGGCTGTCGATGCGCGCCTCCCAGTCTGAACACACACACACATAGCCAGAGGGGTTGAGAGTAACACAGGAGCAGGCAGTATGAGTTTAAAATGTGTTACTGATATACTGAGTAACTAAGCTGAACAGATAAGCGGTGTATGTATCTCAGTGAGTGTGCTGGCCAGCAGGGGGCGCTCACTAGGAGGCAGCGGTTCATCGATGGTGGGATAATGGTGGGCATCAGGTCTCAGAGCAGGGAGCTGGCTCACTGAAGGGTGGCTACATGGCAGAGGGCACTCTCCTACACACACACACACACACACACACACACACACACAGTGAACACATGCTGCACATATTTTAGCAAAAGTACAGTCACTGGCCGCCAAACAACCCTTCAAAAAGGGTATGTAATTGTGCTGGCAATGCAACATTCATACATGGTGGCACATAAGGGTGGCACAGTGGGTAGCACCATCGCCTCACAGCAAGGAGGTCCTGGGTTTGATCCCAGGTGGAGCAGCCTGGGTCCATTCAGTGTGGGGTCTGCATGTCCTCCCCATGTCCTATATCTAGTCAGCCAATCACATAGTTATGTAGACATGATCAAGACGAGCTGCTGAGGTTCAAACCGAGCATCAGAATGGGGAAGAAACGTTATTTAAGTGACTTTGAACGTGGCGTGGTTGTTGGTTGATGGTATAAGTATTTAAAAATCTGCTCATCAGCAGGGATTTTCACTCACAGCCATCTCTAGGGTAAGCCATCAATAGAGGCAATAGTAACTCAAATAACCACTCGTTACAACCGAGGTATGGAAAAGAGCATCTCTGAATGCACAACATGTCAAACCTTGAAGCAGATGGGCTACAGCCGCAGAAGACCACACCAGGTTCCAGTCCTGTCAGCTAAGAACAAGGAACTGAGGCTACAATTCCCACAGGTTCACCAAAACTGGATAATAGAAGATTGGAAAGACATTGCCTGGTCTGATGAGTCTCGATCTCTGCCATGACGTTCGGATGGTCGGGTCAGAATTTGGTGTGAACAACATGAAACCATGGCTCCATCCTGCCTTGTATCAACGGTTCAGGCTGCTGGTGGTGTAATGGTGTGGGGGGATATTTTCTCGCCAGACTTTGGGCCCCTTAATACCAATTTCAACCCCACAGCCTACCTGAGTGTTGTTGCTGACCATGTGCATCCCTTTATAACCACAGTGTACCATCTTCAGCCCGTGGCTGTGGTAAGGTGTTATTTCATACTGACTGTGTGCCAGGCTGCATATCTAATACGACTTCACAAACAGCTTAGTACGTAGTGTGCGATTTGAAAAACAGGTCGAACAGACTGTCGCCTAAACACTGTCTGGGTGTCTGGAGAGACACGATTTCATAAATACTAGACAAATGACATCAGTAACCTGATCAACATGCGCTTTATTAAAATTCAGCACTGCTCCTGTAGGGGGATTTATGCAGCGCTTATGTACAACGTGTCTTTATAAATATGAATGCTGCACATGAAATAAATATTTGCTTTTCCATGCTCATACTCACTCCTGCTGCTCATCCCGGCTCCTGCACACTCTCCGTTACCCAAAACGCCATGCGGGCTCTGCACATGACTATCGGGTGCCTCCTCCCACCGTGTGCCGCCCAGCATTTCTCGAGTCTCCGGCCTGGTTCCGCATCTGGGACCTGGTTCCATGTCTAACTCCAGGATTCCGTTGAGTCCTTCCATGTCGTCGTCGTCTTCGAGCGAGGAGAACACACCGCCCGTGGTACAACGGGCGCTGTCCAGAGACGCCGCCCGCACAGCGACGCCGGCCCTCGCCACCATGTGACTACAGCACGGCACCGGGCTGAGATCAACCTCTCCCTCGCCCTCGCTCTCGCCCGGCGACGTCTGATTTGTGACTTGCCCCTCCGCTCCTGGTGCTAGCCCTTCACCGTCCAACATCTGCACCAATTCTGAAAGGCGCTGGTGCGAGCGGCTACGCGGGAGGGACCGGCGCGGCCCGTTTGGCGTCACCGGAACTAAACTTTCTTCTTGCTCCTCCTCTTCCTCCTCGTCAGGTTTGAAGCCCTCCGAGTGGTTCGAGGGCAAGCTGTGGAGCAGCCTGTGGAGGCGGATGTAGTGCGACCGCGGCGTCTCGGGTTCCTCGCACGACGACGCAATCACCGTTTCCAGCTCGCTCACGGGAAGGGAGGAGGGTCGCGTTTTCCGCCTGGTGGCCGCACGCATACGGAGGGGGCAACCTTCCTGATCCTCCGCTTCCTGATCCTCATCCTCTGCGTCATCCTCTAACTGAGCTTCAGGGTCTCCTGCTTCACTCTCCCCCGCCTCCTCCACCCCAGCAGTGGGCACCATGGTGCTTTCTGGGGCCTCCACCATTTCTATACTGGCTTCCACCTGATCGCCTTCTTCAGCCTGTCCTGCAGTCTCAACTTGCTCCATCAGCTCCACAGCATCCAGTTCACTTCCTCCCTCTCGGTCAGGTTCCACAGCCTCCGCAGGCTCCTCCACACATTCCACATCGTTCTCCTCAAGCCTTTCTGTCTCCACCTCTTCCTGGATCTTCGTTCTCTCCTCTCCCTCCACCAGTTCAACGTCCATGGCCACCACTATCGAGCCGACATCACCATCCAGAGGCAGGTCAGGTGCACACAGGCTCATGGTGTCCTCGGTTTGGGACGGTGCAGGCGGATTTCCCGCTTCAACCTCCTCCTGCTGCTCGGGTTCCTCGGGTACCGTGGCACACTCGGGCTCCGTGCACAGGGATGTATCCTCATCATCTGCAGGGCAGAGGGAGGCACGAATTGAAAACACTGCAATTCAACTACATTTCGGCAACTTTGCTAGGTAACTGGTTGTGGTTGGTGTAAATATATACAGTACTATGCAAAAGTATTAGGCCACCATTAGATTTGCTGTTATAGCAATACGTGGATTATTACTGGTGCAGATTTTCGGTAAAATCAGTTTATGTATCGGAGGTAATACAGCTCAGGAGCAAAATGTTTTTATAGCAAATGTGACTGTGGGAGATCTCAACAGTGCAGTGAACATAGGCGAACCTGGGTGAATGGAGGACGTGATCTCAAATCTGAACTGCAGCTGGCCACTAACATGCTCGGTTGGCAGCCTTCGACCCAGAGTGTAGCTCACAACCCGGTCACTGTGCAGACAGACAAAATGCAACAAGGGGTTGAGAACCACAGCACTAGATCCTCGGATAGCTATCACAGCTTCACCGTGGAAGAGCTGAACTTACCCAATAGCGTGCTTCTCCAGTAACCTCTGCACCGGCATGGACAGTTTACCCAGGAAACGTTTGATGATGGGTCTGCTCTTGGCAAATTTATCTTTCACTTCGATCTCCAGCACATCCGTGGGCAAGGACACAAAATTAAACCTCTGCAGTTTAAGACGAGGCGAGAGAGAGAAAGAGAGGCGTATTCAGTGCTAACCAGAGTAACAAAGTGTGAAGCAAAGTGCTAAGGAGCCTCTCAGTGTGAACGCACTCCTGCAGAAAGAAGAGGCAGGAAGAACTTGCGTTTTAAGTCCCACAGCATAGAACAGAACCCTGTGATTTTATGTTGGCTACGTCTGTGTTTTTCTGTCCTACATAATCATGAACAGATATCCTTAATATATATTTCATCCTTAGTTTACACACACACCAACCACTTTATTAGGTATGCCTCCTTGTTTCTGCACTCATTGTCCAGTTCCACATACCATATAGAAGAACATTGTAGTTCTACAATTACAGTCTGTAGTCCATCTGTTTCTCTACATACTTTGTTCGTCCCCTTTACTCTGATGATCAACAAGGCAAAGGTACTATTTGGGTGGTGGATCATTCTCAGCACTGCAGTGCCCTTTCTGCTGGGTTCCGTCCCAGCTCCACCAGGTTATGCCCTGGGTATTTGTTGTCCGTGTTCTTTGTTCCACCTCAGCTTGGCTTTCCACATTTTCCCTTTCCTCCAGTCCAGGGAACTACGTCTGTGATAGCATAAGCAGAGCAGGGGTTGCCCCCACATGACAGAGTTTGGTTGCACACTTAGGCCTTTCTGAAACCAGTGCATCTCCGGAGTCTCCACCCTTCAGTCTGTTGCCTTTGACAGTCTGCATGGGGTCTCAACATTGCTTAAGCCACCAGCCTTGACGGCTTCGAAGCAGCTCCGAATCGCCGCGTTCTCAGCAGGGGTGCCGTGCTGAACGCGTAGCCTTTTTTTTTCCGTTCTGCACCATTTGTGGCAGACGACACACGCTGGCATCCAGCCAGCTCCGCTCTCTCGATAGGAGTACGATTTCTCGGGGGGATTTGCCGATGACACGAGGAGGAGGGATGCGAGCGAGAGAGGGAAGCAGCCAAACAGAACAAATGTGAGACGCGCTCCTGATACAAGGGGCACAAATAAGCGCTCTGGGGAGGAAGGGAGAAAGCCTTCAATGAAAATTGTAAGGATGAATAGAAGATGTCCGTGTGTCAGCGCGCTGAAAAGGCTGTGCTGTGCTGCAACACCACCGAGTGAGCCTGGAGGTAATATCCTGTCTAATCCAGCTGCCACGGACCGGGTGGATCTGAACAGGAAGCATGTAGGGGAGCTTGTGAACCAAGAGACGAGAGAAAAAACACCCTGACGCTTTTAACTCTTCACAGCATCCACCAGTTAGGAGCGTTCATTAGAATGTAAAGCTTAGACTCGGACACAAAGCCTAAATGCATCTGATAGGCTGAGGACTACACTACCCAGCATTCCTCTGTCATCTTTGTCTTCGATTGGGTGGATATCTTGTTTATGATAGAGACGCCATGTCAGAGCCTCATTCTTTCAGGCTTCGTTCTAATGTGCACATGATTAAATGAAACCGAATGACATCATCCTCATCACCATTCCTGTTACTAATCGTGGCTTTCTTCGGAGTGCGTACGATCTGCGCATGAGTGTGTGGGACATTAAACGAGCTGCAGATGGAGAGATGAACTACAGGAGGTTGAGCCACGGGTGAGGCCGCTCTCCAAGGCACACGGCAATAAGCCGCCTCATTCTTCTCCCCTCCGCAGAAAAGATGAAAAGGAGATGATTTCCCTCTCCACGCATTCGCTTTTCCCCCAATTTTCATCATCTTTCAAAGTCTTGACCTATTTTCTCTCCTTCCCTGCAGGCGAAGCTTCAATCACTCACGTGACGACTCCCCAAGTGAACGCCTATCATTTCTCAGGCTGCACGGCACAACAGAGAGCCTTCCAACAAAATAAAGGCATCACAGTGTCAGTATGGAATCCACTGCGAAGGAAATAGATATTTTGGTTTCTTTTTTAACCAAAATCCTTCAGAATATCCAACTGTCTCAGACTAGCCCTGTAGGCACATCAATAGTGACCTCATTATTTGACGGAAGCAAAAAACACCCGCACACGGTTCAACCCGTTGTCAAAAACATCCCTCATTTTTGCTCCTAATAATTATGTAATTAATAATGCTGAGCGGGTAAGAATGGATCAGACACAGCAGTGCTGCTGGAGTTTTTAAACACTGTTCACTCACTATCCATTTTGTTAGAGACATTCACTTTATTGCTCCACCATGTAGATCAGACACAGTAGCTCATCATAATATAAGCCTTCATCAGTGCTCACAGGACACTGCCTACAGGATGTGCAGGTGGCTAAATATTTTTTGCAATTTTCAGTCCAGCAATCACAATTAAGTGTTTTAAAAACTCCAGCAGCACTGCTGTGTCTGATCCACCACCACATCAGTGTCACTGAAGTGCCGAAAATGATCCACCACCCAAATAGTACCTGGTCCTGTGCTGGTCCTGACCATTAGAGAACCGAGGAAAGCGGACGAACAAAGTATCTAGACTAGCAGATGGACTACAGTCTGTAATTACAGAACTACAAAGTGCTTCTATATGGTAAGCATTGTGTATTGGCTTGGTCCTCGAGCTCTTAACCCACATTTGCTTGGATTGACTGCTTCTCCAATCTTATTTTACCGCATTATACAGTGGGTCAATTTAGTTAACAATAATGGCGTCATTAGTATAGTGGAAATTGGGGGCACAAAGACTACAGGGTTACACACAAAGACCGAAGTCATTAGCGTGTATACATGCGCATAATAATCCGATCATAATGGGGTTTCTGCAGTTATCCGATTATTCAAGTGCCCGTGTAAAAGGATGTCCTCCAATTTAATCTGATGATTCAGGTCTGGAAATCGGAGTATGAAATCCGATAAAGACAGCTGTATTTTATCTCGGTAATCAGATTTCTCAGCGCATGAATATTCAATCGATTTTCTCAGTCTGCGCATGCACACAAGCATAACCCGACATGGTTGCCAGGTCCACTTATTCTAAGAGACTTGGCTGACTTTTCTATTGACCTGTGCCTCATTTTACCACAGGATCTGGTAACCCCGGAAGTAAACGCAGCAAAATGATAATACGTAGTACATGCTAGAGGAAATGAAGAATTTCATTATTTAATTAATAACGTTTGAAGTTTAGGTCACAACCCCCCTGTGAGATCCTGTGGCTGGTTGCAAAGAAGAAATCCGATTATTACCTGAGTCAGGTAAACCAGGAGGTGACTCATTATCTGATTACCCAAGTGCCATGGTTCTTAACCTGTGGCCCACGCCCACCACAGGGGGGCACCAAACATCACATGGGGTACACCAGGCTTTGTCTGCTCTGAGGTGCGGTTAGTTTGTCAAAACACATGTTAAATAAAATGAAAATAACTTCAAAAGACAAAATGACGTAAAAAGATACTTTTGCTCAAAAAGATTAGGCACTTATTACAAAGAATGCATCATTATTATTCTTTTGTGAGGATGTGTGTGTACAGGTTTACTCTGTCGGGATGTTAAAAGTAGAACTTTTGTTAGATAATTGTAAAGGGGCTCCAAGGAAGAATGGCTGGAAATCACTGCCCAAGTGCATGCAAACTCGTTGACTGGATTACTGACCAAATCAGATCTTCTGCAGTTTATTAAGAATACATTAGTAGATTAGTAAATGCCCGGGCGTGGCGCAAAGACCCACCCCCCATCCTGAGGAGTGCTGAGACTTCTGGTAAGGAGAAAATATCCAAGAAACAGACATCAATTGTGGGTCTGATAGCAACGCTTTCTCTTTGTGTTGGTGTGGAAGTTTGTTTCTGTTTCCTGGATGTTTTCTCTTTGTCATAGGTTCCTGAGTCTCAGCACTCCTTGTGGTTTTGCCTGATATTGTCTCATGTGGCTCATTTGCTGTTGTCCTGGACCTACAATGCTTCAGCTTGCTGTATACCTCTGTATGATTGGGATAACAATGAAACCCCTGGTTACTACTTGATTTCATCGGTTTAGTGTATGAGCTAGTCTCAAAATGTTCAAAATATTTTCGTATCCCTCATACCTCTCTCTGCCACACTGGGTTGACGGTGTTGCAGACGATGCCTGATCTCTTCTCCTGGCCGTGGTGGGGTAAAGCAGGGAAGATGCTGTGTTTGCCCGGATGGATGGCGATCTTCAGGTAGGGGTCCGGGTTAAAGAACATCCTTTCTTCAAGCCAAGCCCGTCGCCTGGAAGTCTGCCACCAAACACAATGAAGGACAGTATGAAGAGCAGGAATATATAGCGCCAGTCAGGGAAGCAAATGAAGTGCCTATGGTAAAGAAGAAGCAAGCGTTTTAAAAGCAGTCTGTGTTGGATCTCTGCCATCCCCGCTGCCATAAGGGCAGTGTTTATGTCTTCACTGAGAGAGAATATGTGCCATGTTCGGACTTGTTGTAAGTAAACAGATTCTAATCAAATAACAGCGTCCCCTCAGGAGACTGCTAAAAAAGGGCCAGACTGAAAACTTATCAGACCTAATTACTGCTAATGAGAAAGCACAATCCCGGGCAGTTGCTATAGAGACACGCATTGTGTGGTGAGCACCTGAAAGAGAGAAGCTGATGAGTCTTCTGCTTCCTTGACTCTGAGGCATGTCATCCACAGCAACCGGCTTGAACACCTGAGAGAGAAGGAAAGAGACAGCGAGTCAAAACGAGTGGGTGGTGAAAAGGGCGACATATGGAGATTGAAACGCAGGCACATGCAGCAACTCTGTTACAGATCCATTAGACACCAGACAACAAGTACACCTCTAATACGGTTAATTCTCTGTGATCTTTAGGTAGGACTTTCTGATCAGCTGTGGGAGATTAGAAATTGCTTTCTAAGGCTGAGCCGATATTAAAAGACTCCCAGCTTCTACTGGACGCAGAGATCTAATCCTTAGTCCAAAGAAGCCAGATGGCACTGCCTAGGTCAGCACATGAAAAAAAAACAACACACATACCAAACGTGACTAACCAGGATAGTTCAGTCTTCTGTTACAGTTAAGAAGAAATGCTCAGTAATCTGTGGCTGATTACTCTGAGCTCTTTCTATGTTGCAGGATCACAGATGAGGTCAAAGATCAGGATTGATTCTACTGGCAGGGCAAACCGATTCTAGTAAAGGTTGCATTAGCATTAAGGAAATGTGCACACACAGGAATGAACTCACCGGTGCTGAAGGGTTCCTCACAGTCACGCTGGGTGTGGTGGCCCTCAGAGCACCGCTCACCCCATGGTAGTACTTAAAGCAGATCTTGGTCTCGGCTGAGAGGATGAGGAAGAGCAGCAGGTTAATCGTTGCAGGCTGCTCTAATAAAGCTCGTATAGCTAAACTGATTTCGCCTGGATATAAGTGACTGGGTTTTACGCCTTACAATAAATCGTGAGCATATTTCTTGGTGGTGGGTTTCTTCAGATGTCTTACAAGAGGCTGCAGGTTTGTCTCAACAATTTGGAAGTATTTGGCAGCATCCGCTTTCCTTTCAATCCTGACTAACAAACCAGTCCCTGCTGAAGAGGTCACCCCACAACATCAAGATGCCGCCACCATGCTTCACAGTAGGTATGGTGTATTTCCTATAAAGTTCAATCTTGACCTTGGCCACATGGCATCAGAAGCACAAACAAGATAGTGTGGCACTTTTTTTTTTAGAAGAGGCTTCTTTCTTGCCACACAGGAATCCTTTATGATACCATACAGTACTGTGCAAAAGTCTTAGGCCGCCATTATATTAGCTGTTTTAGCAACGCTATAACAACCATATATAACATATTGTCAATGATTCAACCCAAAACTTTCGAGCTTGCACTGGTCACTTCATAATCCTCTTTTCCACTTAATTCCAATCTTGGTGAGCTATCTTGACCTTCTCACCCTGCTTCCCTTCCGAAAAAGTCGTTTCTTGGCTGCTACCCTTCCAAAAACACCATTCCTGATCAAGCTTCATCAGACTGTATAAGGGTCAACTTGGCATCCTCATGAAGCTGTCAGATGCTGCTATTGCTTAAGTGTAAGGGGAGGCCACACTAAATACTGTACTTGCCACTATAGTGTACAGAATCTGTTGTTTTCTCATTGTCTTTCCTTCTTTTTAATACTGTATATGACTGTCCTGTATTTGCTGGTTGCATTCTAATAAAGAAACTGAGAAATAATTATATATGGTCATTTTACCATTGCTTCGATTCATGCTTGTTTTTGGAGGTGTGTTTCCCAGATGTTTCCGCCTCATCAGAGACTCCCAAGTCTTAGTGCTCCTTCCGGTGGGGGCTGCGAGTGTGCCGTGCAGAATAGGGGTGCACAAACGTTCCAAGGGCACGTATAGGATGTATGATATGACATATGATATTTAGGTGTGTGAATTCTCTTTCACGTCTTGTAACCCCAGTAAGCGTGCTCTGAATGGGATGTCAGTCCAACACATGGCCTGGAGGGGTCACTGCTGCAGTGCCGGGGAATGATCCCTGACCGACCTACCCTCCTTTAGAAACAGAAAATCGTGCCTGTATGTGATGCCCTACTCGGCTGGTAGGCACAACCAGAACTCGAACCCAGGTGAGCTTGGTGATGGGCTAGTGTATTGTAAAACTGTGCCATTCGAGTGCCTGTGAGTTAATAAAATGGATGAAAATAGTACATTTCTAATCCAGACTGGTTGTCCCCGGTGGTAGAAGCTTCCCAGCTGTCAGTCAGATCTGTAACAGTTGTATCAATGAGGGCCAGTCTCCATTGGGACAGGAGTTTTAGAGAAGACCCTCCAGCTTTTTGCAGTAAGTGGATCGTCCCATTGTGCATTACCTGATTCTGTGTCTTGACGAATCAGACAACAGTTAGTTTTAGTGTGGTTCTGTCAGTTTCTACACAGTCTTAGTACGACTCGCACCAAAACATGTGCCCCCGAAGACATACTATATACAGTAAAGGCTAAGAGTCTGCTTCAATTTAGCTTTTTTTTCTAATTTAATACAATATTTATCCTTACAATTCATACAATAAGCATAACATAATTTGTGTGAAAGTTCAATCTTTTGACAAAAAGTTTTGATGAATTACAGAAAGTATTTTGTTACGTTCCTCTTTTTTGCTGTAATGACAAGCGTAAAACCAGTGGTGAATCCACATGTGGTGGGGAACATCGGAACAATTGAGACGCATATTCTCCAAACACACGCATTTCAGTTAGCTTTCAAACCCCAAAACATCTGACGCCAGAAACTGTTCGCACCCCAACAATCGGTTTCCCCGACACAAACAGAGCAATATAGTGCACAACTGTTGAAGTGTAGATCACTAAAAAACCTAACAGTCGCCAGCGCAAAACTGATGGCACAACATAGAAGAGCTGCCTCATCAAGCCAGGACTTAGGTTTTACAACCCTACAGGCCAGTGGTCACTCTCTCAAGGTGCACATCCTTTGACAGGGAGGAACGCTGGTTTGAACGGTCAAAGAGGCCATCTATGTGAAAAGGAACGCCTATCCCTGATGCACACGACAAGGCCTCAAAATATTCCTCTCACTCATTCTTACTAATGGCCATTATTTTATTGAAGCTATTCCCTATCCCTGAACTCAAGAACAGCACCATTCGGCATTGTCCTCTTACCATCTTTACCATGGGCCATATTGCAGCGTATTAAACTGATCACTGGGCCCACTGTTATGCAATGGGCTTTTATCATTAATGTCCATGGCCAATTGCATATTAAACTGATCACCTCGGTTCTCGACACCTCGGAACTCATCAAATTGGGTTCTTGGCACATTTTGACTAGAAAAATTTGTCTCGGTTCCTGTTCTTTGCCCGGTACTGGGTGCACTTGCTTAAAACTTGTACGACTTTGAGCTGAGCAAACTCGTTTCAGCAGAAACTCGATTCATGATACATGATTCACAATTTCAGTACACAGTGATTCAGTGATTCAGGTTCACAATAGTCCATGCTCAGTGTGTTGCTCAGCCCTTACTCTGTTTATCGTGTTTTTCTTTAATGGATCTTTATTACATCTACAGCACTGTATTTGTAGTGCAAATATGTCCCCATGGGTCCTAAAAAGATTAGGGATTACAGCCAACCGAAAGGAAACAATCTGCAGTTAGCTTAGCAGCTATACTTGTGAGCAGAGTTCATCAAAAGAGTACATTTTGCTTTGACTTTTCACTTTCAATCCATTCCTCACTAAATTACATGAGATTTTTTAACACTTTGTTATGAAATAAGCTTTGTGCTAATAAGCTACGCATTTTAAACATTAACGTACTTGTCATTACTTATCATAGGCCCCACTATGATACAGTATAGACCACTCTACCAAACACTAATAAAGCTCATCGGTTCATGAAACTAATGATGCTAATGATTAACTAATGGTGGATTTGTAGGAACATATCCCTTCGTAAATCAGGGACCTATACAAGACATCTCCATTAATGTATGTAATGCCTTATACAGTGTGGGTTTTCTGGGGTCTGGAATGGATTCATTCATTTAAGTTGTTCCTTATTTGAATAATTTGCCCTGTACTTGTCGTTTTCGACCACTGTATATAATCTTGGGGAAAATTATAACTAGTGTCCAGATGAACTGATTCAAGTTTATGGGTAAAATAGAAACATTTTCGCTAGTGGTCTCAGACTTTTGGTCCCACTGTATATAGTTCATTACCTAAATGAAAATAAGTTGCATTTACACAACCATTGCATTTTAATAAACCATTAACAACTGTGACCTTTCAAAAACCCAATGGTGCTGACACTTTTACACATACAAAATGAGATGTTTTATTTTCTTCCACTTTGTTAAAATAAATTCATTATTTATGAAACAAGTATCTGTGTTCTTCCCACACCTTTTGTTCTTGTTATTTAGGGAATGAACAAACCATGTCATCTGACCAGGGGTGCTGATCTGTAGACATTACACATCATGGAAATGTTGCAAGAATGTAGTTTTTGTGGATTTCGGATATTCAGAGTTTAAGGGTTTCCTTTACCTTTTGTAAGATATTTCCGTTTATCCGATTAAATATATATTCCTGTCTTTGTGGTTAACTATAATTACTCCGGTTCAAACAAAAGCACAGTCTGTATTCTGGACAAAATGCTGAGTGTCCCGGCTAAAAATATCTCCTATCCGTATCCACAGGCATGCTTACACACACCTTTCGAGGGATGACTTTAGAGCTTCATTAATTCTGCAGGGCTGGAAGCTGCCAGATGCAGCAGCTTCTGTTAGCAACATGGCTGATTGATAGGAGGGAGGTTGTGGCCATGCTGGTCAATATCGAACGCCTCTCTGCACACCTGCTCTACATTGATAACCTATCTGCTGATTAAACAGACCGCCCTCAACCCGAGGAAAAGAGAGCTCTGACTGAGGTCTACGTCCAAGAAAACATTTCAGCTCAAGCTTTAAGCAAACACCAGGCATTCTTCCACCAGCCACAAAAATCAGTCATACAGACCTCTGCTTTAAAGATAAGGATCAGAACAGAAATAAATGTACCATATATACAAATTTGTTTTTTCCCGAAATCAGTCGGTATCCCACAAGGTTCTGTTCTAAGCCACTGAGAGTTTACAATTCATACAAAAGATTGTCATTCTGTTGTGATGATGCAGAATTAAACTTATCAGTTCAGCCTGTTACACAAAACATAAGACATAAAGGCTTGGATTTAAAAAAAAGCATCCTCCTGCTTAATCCGGATTAAACTGACGCAACTCAGGGCAGAGATGTAAGTGTGCCCTGGATAGGATACCAGTCTACCCCAGAGTCAGCAGGGTTTGCTATTGCACTGGTATGATCCCCTGAATGGCCCTATCTCCTTCGGGACAGCCAATTGCACCTGTACAAAAGCACTAACGGTACTCAAACCTATTCCACAGCAGTGGTGGGAAAAATATATTTATCATGACTAATTAATAAAAAAATAACAAACTTAGGGATCAGGTAGCACAGTGGCAATTCACTAACCAACCACCACGAAGACCCAGGTTCAAGCCTTGGCGAGGTTGGGTGTCATGCAGGCACCATTGGCCATAATATTGTCTTATAGGTTATGTTTTTTATTCTCCATTTTATTACACTCTTCATAATGTTACATTATCTCTAATGTATGAGTCTACATATCATATTTTGATTCTTATGTTTTCTCTGTTAATATATATTTGGCATCTGTTCATTTAAACATTACTATAAACTTATTAACTTACTTTAATTCTTACATATATCATCTAAGCTGCCCAAGGACATTGGGTCCCTTTTTTCGAGTCTTGGTCCTCCCAAGGGTTCTTTAGATAATAGAAGATAATAAACTGTAAAGCTGCTTTGAGACAATGCTCCATTGTAAAAAGCACTACAGAAATAAATCTGACTTTGACCTTGACCTGTGTGCCCCGTAATGGTGTGCCAACCTATAAATTGAAGGACCAGATTCGAACCTGCAAGGCCGAATAAAAGAATGATTATTTTACTATCATTGTTATTGTTGTTGTGTACTTAAATTTTAACACTGACCTATAGCTTCATTCCTAAATCTAAATTTGATCCCATATGCCACATTCAGTACCATAAAAAGGAAGCATTTTACAATCCTTGTGAGGTACAGTGAAACTGCCTCAACACAACCTCATCTACACTGCCTTTTAGAGCCCTTATGGATGCAAGTATTTCATTCTATTGCTACGCTTCACCCATGTTATCAGATCAGAGAGGCTCAGTGTGAGACTCAGCCCTGCGTAAGGACCATAATGTCGCTAGCGTGCCGGGTTTGATCTTGCGTGCAATTACACCAGCGTTAGCACTGGATGTGGATATTTACGACCGCAGGACATCACTAAGCTCTGCAGAGCTGCCATGGAAACAGACGCACCACGTCCGTTCAACCAATTCAGCCAGCGCTTCCGAGCCTGAACCTGAGTGCTGCAGCACACTCGATTGTAAAAGGCTTCTATCAAAGCCTGCCTCGCTGCTGGGGGTCTCGACTTCATTTTATACCCACACACCATCCCTCGGAGAGACTGCTCTGACACTTAACAGAGAGGCGGTTCGGTACAGTACAATGCGCGCTACCTCCGTACGCGTGTCTAAGCTTCTCCAGCTCACTAATGCACTCTGTACAATCTCTTCAATAAATGATGCTGAGGTACTATGGTGCTCTGTACAACGTAGCGCTCGCACCTGCATGGTTCTACAGAAACGCAGCGTCACGGCAGCTGCTTTAGCACTATGACAGGGATTTATTGTACCCATATGGCACATTGCCGGGAGCGCACATCTATTTGCGTAACGCACTGCTGTATGACTGCAATAGAGCTCTTGCAAAATGCCCAGTGCACTCCATGCCAACCGATGTTTAGTGTCTGAGATTTTCTTCCACTGTTTTTACACTTGGTTGGGAGACTAATGGGCTAACCAGATACGGACATAAATATGTGTAGACACATTAGGGCACTGCAGCATTATGGGTACGTCTGAGATGGTGCACTGATCACTATACAGAGTGTTGTGTAGTTCGCTATATAGCGGAGCAGTGAGTTACACAAACGAGGGAATTCAGACGACACTTATTTACGCCGGAAACAAGTTTTCTTGACCTTTCTTCACATAAACCAAAAAAAAATCACATTACTTATACAGTGGTACCTCTGGCCATTAATTCGCTCCAGAAGGCTTGCCGAGAACCAAAAATGGATTGTACTGTAGTACTGTAGATGTAAAAATAAAGGAAAGCATGATAAACCCAACAGAAGTCTTCACTACGAAAGGGCAGTGTGTGTTAGCCACTGTTGGGCCCTTGAGCAAGGCCCTTAACCCTTAGTTGTGCAGACTGCAGTGTCAGCTGTAAATTGGTCTGGATTAGAGCATCTGCAAAATGCTCCAAATGGAAATGGAAATGTATAGAGATGTTTCACTTACGTTCAACGAAGTAGGAGTTCGCTTCAATCTTCCAGACAATCTGGCCTTTGTGAGAGCCATTCACACCGCGATTCTTGTAGTCTAGAAAGTTTTCCGACAGAACCTCATCTGAAAAAGAACAAACAATGGGTTAAGAAAAGAGAAACATCCATTTTTCTTGGTTTTCCGAAAGCAATACAACGACACAATGATAACATTGTTCCATGGTTCCCTAATACAGTGGTACCTCAGGTCTCGACCACCTCGGAACTCTACTCATTTTGACTATAAGAATTTGTCTCGGATCTCGTCGTATGCTCAGTACTCAGCGCACTTACATAAAATGATTTATGATTCACGTTTCAGTACACAATGATTCACTGATTCAGATTCACAATAGCTCTCAGTGCAGATCTGTGCAGTGTTTATCATGTTTTTCTTTATTTTTACACCTACAGTACTGTATTCTTAGTGGAAATAAGTCTCCATGGGTCCTGAAAAGGTTAGTAATGACAGCCAACAGAAAGGAACTGAATCCTCGCTTTTGCTTTCACTTTTCACTCTCAATCCATTTCAACACTCTCTTATAAAATAAGTTTTGTGTTAATGATTTTGGCCAACTGTAGTTTAATGTATAAGTGTTTTAAGAGTAAGGTTGGCTCTGCTATGATGATGAGAACAATCAGAACAATAAGATGAGAAGAGTCACTCATCGCTTACCGATGAGGTACATGCCGATCCAGTCTCCAGCGTCCACCTCCTCCTTGATGTCCCAAGAGAGCGTAATGTCAGGCGACTGGCCGATGGCATAGTGGGAGGTGCTGGCACTTAGAGTGGAGCGACAGTGTGATGTCACCAGGTCCGTGTCGCTGGTGGACCGAGGCAGGGTGGCCGTCGGTTCCTCTACCACACCGTTCTGGAAGTTCATGCCAGGGAAGTGTTCCGGGTTAAAGCTGTGCCGGATGGGATCTTTGCTCCGGCGCCGGGATTGGGACGAGCGAGACGGAGACGCCATGGCTGCCAGCCCGAGAAAACGGTTCTGGTACAAGTTCTGATGGAGGAGAGGAAACGAACGAGAACATAGTGCGTCATATAAGTGTCATACAAAAAGTCCACCAGTATTCACCATAAACAAAGCCTGGACTGTTTAGTTCAGTCAACAAATTCAGGGTTGATGACCGGATGAAAGGTGTTACATTCCTCAATAATGCACCGATGCAAAGGTTCAACTTTCCCACAGTAGATTTACACCTGCGTTTAGGACATAAACATCTACTTCCTCGTTTCTCACTCATTCAGCAGATCACTGGTGGAATTAATGAATAATTCAGTCAGGTCTGACAATCGCTTCTCCCTGTTCAGCAGGTCAGTGTTTGAATCAGTGAAACATTTAGTTATAATGAGATTCGCTCAGCTCTTGTTTGAAGAGTCATTATTTAAACCAGTGTGTCCATTAGTCATGTCCCAGATTCTCTCTGCTTTCATTCAGATGTTCGGTGTTTAAATCAGTAAATCAATTGGGTTTCACTGAGATTCTCTCCTCTTCTGTTCAGCAGGTAAGTATCTGAATCAGAGAACCTTTTGGCTATGGCAAGAATCATTCCTCTCACCTGCAGATATTTTACTGTTTTTATTAGTGAATCTTTAGGTCACAAGCATGATTTGATCCTCTCATGTCTAGTGCATCAGTGTTTGAGTCAATACATTATGTGGTATTACTGAGATTCGTTTCTGTTTCGTTCGAATCAGTGACTCTTTCAATCACTGTCAAAATTCATTTCTCGCTTGGTCAGCAGTTCAGTGTTTGAATCACTAAAACATTCAGTCACAAGCAAGATTAATTTCTCTTTTGTTCTACGTTTGAATCAGTGAGCCATTTGGTCTCAACAGAGATTTGCTCCTCTCTCATTCAGTTGCTTAGTGTTTAAATTAGAGACGCTTCCAGTCACAACCAAAACTCACTCTGCTTTCATTCAGTGCGTCTGTGTTTGAATCAGTGAATCATATGGTCATGTCCAGGATTGGTTCTGTTTCATTTAGCTGGTAGTGTTTAAATCAGTGAATCCTTTTTCATGAAGTCCTTCAGCAGTCAAATTAATGAGTCTTTTGTCACAACTGAGACTTGCTTCGTTCTTGTTTGGCATTTGAATAAATGAACCCTTCGGTTCCAAAGAGATTCTCTCTTCTCTTGTTTATTATGTCATTCAGGGCCTTGTTTAAGATACTTTCATTTCGAGTCTTCTTCAGGCACATGTAGTCTAAGCTGGATATTTCAAGCATTTCATGCAATAGACTGTGTTTGCAATCAGTATAAAGAAATTATCATTTTAAACATTGTTCAGCAACAATTATTAGCTATATTGCAAAGTCCAGGCTGTTTGTTGTCTGCTTTGCTTAGATGTGTCCATACGACGCACATGGCCTTTTTCTTTGGTACAAGCTGCTCAGTGTTTGAGTTCTCCTCTATGTTGTTTCCATGTCGCCGACTGGGCGGGAAGAGTCACATGACTACACACGGGGTAAGTACATAAATGCACAAAGTAACTTATTAACATAATTTCAATAACATATAAACAAAATTTCCGATGGAGTCATTCGAACCTCTCTGAAGCCCCATGCTGCAGTCAAGACATAAGACAGGAGCAGGAAAATTCAGTAGTAGCTTTGTACTCTATCAAGACAACACAAGCTCTACAACACACACATACACACCGCCAATTCAGACAATTCTGGAAGTCTCCAGAGAGGTTCATGCACTAGTCATCTCTCTGTCTGATGAAGCAGCTGTCATTTCTGTCTGTCTATGCCCTGTCACGAGCCTGCCTGTATCACTCTGTTTATTATATGAACCAAATGCACTCTGTCGAAGCCTCTAGCTCTCTCTCTTGGCTCACGCCGATTCGTCTTTTGCTCGTCTTCTTGTCTTCTTTTGTGCCTTCTTTGTCTGCGCATCAATCAGAGCTTCTTTTGTGGCTCGTTCTGAGTCTTGCTGTGCTCAGGGAATTTTTTTCCCCACCAAGAAATAGGTGTAAAATCATCAGCCGACTCTCTCCTGTCCTTGTGCCTGGCGAAGAGAAGGTTATACCGTTCCATTGTACAGTATGCGCTGGCTGCAGCAGGAGTATGCGTAGGCTGTACAATCATGAGTCAACACAAAGCAATCATTGCCATCCTCTCTACAACAGCCGACATGTCGAAAGAGAGCATCCTCGTTTCACAAAGGAGTCTCAGACGCCTCATCATTGGTTCCTACAATCCTCGAAGCTCAAATAAAGGCTGGAAAACCATTCAGTGCCTCTTCGTGTACAAAGTACTTGAACCGTCCACCTCACCAGATGTCACACTATAAATGACAATAATGCAGTCTAGCATTCTGGCTAAAAAGATGGGTCCTAATGGCATAACACGGCCTGGTTCATTAATGTGCAAGTAAGCCTGCCAGGGCTTATCAGTGCCATTGTACCAAAGGTAAAAGGCCAGAGTGTAATGTGGGGGCACCCGTCGGCGTCACGTGAGAGGCAAGTAGATCTAGCCCCACCCTAGGAGTGCTGAGACTTGAGAATCTACCCCCAGTGAGGCTAGTGGATCCGGAAGTAGAGATGCAGCGATAGATCAGCCGGTGACCGGAATAGGCCGGCGTGACCGGTGATCATCCGATCAGTCTCATATAACCAATTCGGTCCGGTCACATTTAGCCTACACTTGTGCACTTGTGACGCAGACAACGGCACAAAGCCAACACATGAACAGCACAGTGCTTTGACCAACATTAATTCAGAATTTAGTTCATGTGTGTAAGGAGCTTTAGACTTGCACAGTTAATGCCCAGCCACTCCATGTTTGTTTCCCTGTCCCACTGCAACATCTGTGGGCAAATGTGCCACAGCATACCATACGGGTCCTGTATGCCTCCATGCTCAACAAGATCTCATCTTGTATCCAGGCTAGAGGCGGCCTAACAGGGTAACTAGAACCTCATTTCAGTTGTACAGTTTTCCCCAATAAACTTATTCTTTCACTCTAATATTATAAGCACTTCCATATCTCATCATTACATTCACACATATAAAGTTTGATTTGATTCCAACTTCTTGGTAAGTTATTTCTTTGTCAGTGACTGTATAAGTATTTCATTAGGATGGTAGCAATTGCCTTGCCTAGGACAGTTGGAGTGCCACACCGTTGGAATGCTAACAAAGCTTTCAGAAGGTGACACATCACATTACAGCAAACTGAAGATGAAGTGAAGAGACTTATAACAGTGGCCATTACACTGCTCAGATTCAGCAACACGACCAGCAGGATGCCAATCACACACTGGCACATTGGCCCATGTTATACACTCAATGAGATCAGCCAGTTCAAGTAGCCGCTAAACACAAACAGAGCCGCTAAAAGTAAAGCAGTTTCATACGGAATAAGACGCAACAAACAGGGACACAACACAAGCTGGATGTGGGAATAGAAGGATCTAAACATAGCACAGTGTATTAGAGTATAATATCGATTATTATACTGTATTTCACCTGAGCACTGGATCCAGACCTAGGAACAGCTCAAGCTAAATCCAACCACAATCTGTGCCCTGCTAAACACAACTAAGAGCACAATTTGCATGCTGGTACAAGCTTCTTAGTTAGTACTGCTGCTCCAGTGTTGCTGAACATACATGGCCTTACTGGCCTTACTCTGATTGATCTTGCTGGTTGGCCAGAATAATAATAATAATATTTTTAAAAATCTGATATGGCTTCATAAGTCTGGCTAGACCATGAATCACTAGTAGTGGCCAAACAAGAGACGAGTTTGGTGACTTAACATGCTTACTAAATACTAGACAAACCAGTGACATTCATGCCCGATGTCGACATAATGTGTTTTACTGAGCAGCCCTCATGATCGGACAATCACATTTACATAAACATGTACTAAAACACTGATGACGAGATTAACACATCAACGGAGCAATAACAGTTAGCAGTGAGGCATCAGCAGAGTGAGCAGGGTCAAGATCCACCGGCAAGGTGAGCGACCAGCTGAGGAGAGAGCAGGGAAGGCGACCCTGTCAGCAGTGACACCTACTGAAAGCAGCCAAGTTTTCAGCTGCCCTTTCAGAAGGTGTCACTGCTGAAAGGTCGGCTGAAAACTTGGCTGCTTTCTGTATGAAACTGCTTTACTTTTAGCGGCTCACTGCTGACACCTACTGAGAAGTCGGCTGAAAACTTGGCGCCATAACGAGGTAGAATTTAATTGCTGGCAAGACATTTGTCACATTTCAAAAATGGCGAGGGTGGGAGCTGAAGTTGGCGGCTTTTCGAGGTAATGTGCACAAAGGGAAATCCGTCCTCCCATCACAGGTGGCAAGAGATGAGGGGGCGAGATAACGAGGTTAGACTGTAGTAATGAGAATCAACTATTTATTAATAACTATTTACTCTAGTGGGGGAACGATACACTGTGCTCACGATTCAATTCGATTCATGTTTTCTGAAGTGTAAACAATGCAAAACAATGCACGTTTTTAAAGAAAAAAAACCTTTAGTCCCCTGTAATTAACACCATTTACCTGAAACAGAGGTTTAAAATTGTAAACAACATGCTGTATTGTAGCTTCGCCATATCTTAAACACCAAGTGAAAACATAACTTCTTATTTCTGAACAATAACAATTCAAATGTGTACATTTCTTGTATAAAAAACAAACAAAAATAATCTTTAGCCCTCTGAAACTAAAAGAAATTAGGAGTTTTAAATGCATACGGGAGCATGATGCATGATTGCGCGCTCTGGTGTTCAAAAAATGCATTAAATGCCATAAACAATGCATGAAACATCATCAATCTCAAACACTGGCTGGATAAAATGTGTCGGTATCAGTGATCTTTCAACAAAACTGTTTGATTCAGTCCAGTTTCCTGTGCTGTCTGACTTTCAGTGTACTCTTTGGAGCGCTTCCTTTTAAGGTGGTTTCAGCTGCTATTTGCACAGTGTAAAATGCAAGCAAGTTCCATATAGCTGTTGCTTCTTTTTTCGGTCACAAGCTCCTTAATGTCATCAACCATGCAATTGTGTTGCAAAACAAACATACTGTATGGACCTGCCCACTCTGGGTGATTACTGGTCTCCTTGGGTGTCTGTCAGGAAAAACATGAGCTGAACTAGAGAATCTGGTTGATAAATCACCTTGGGATGTCATTAGTGTGACGGTTCCCAAAGAAAACATTTAAATCGTTCACGATTTAAACCCATCTTGTCACAAACCCCTGATTTCAACATGCTAAATTCAGCAAGTAAACAGCGATGGTGTGTTAACATTTGTAAACAAGTGTCATGTTTATTTGTCAGTCGCCTCATCCAGCTCTGTGTTTACATGGCTTAAACCTCTGTTATATTTCCGAATCACGGTTCCTAAATTAAGCCGTGACACGCTGAAAGCAGCCGTGGGTGGATTGTGTGTACAAGCCTAATAGAGGCTTACCAGAGCGCCTCGCAATCACAACAGGCCCTGTTTAATTAATTATGATCATTCAGCAACCAGACTCGCAGAGGTTTAACACAGTCCAGAGAAGATCTCCAATCAACACTGGACAAACGTTCATTACTTAGACACACAGTGGGGGTGAGAGGAGCTGGAGCACAGCCTAATGGGTATTGAGTGATACTAATATAAGTAAAACAATACTTGTTTTTTTGTTATTTGTTTTTTTTCACATTTTAACCACACTTATCCTGATCAGGGTGGGAAATCCAGAGGGTCTCCTATGCTTTCCCATGCTATGTATGACATTTCACAGTGTCTCTGCTGTCACCCCTACCAACCTCTAATGCACACACTGAGTACTGTGCAAAAGTATTAAGCCACCATTAGATTTGCTGTTTCAGCAAAGCTATAATGACCATATACAGTGGTGCTTCAGTTTCCTCCATTTGTACACAATCTGTCTGACTGTGGATTGGTGGAGTCTAAACTCTTTAGAGATGGTTTTGTAACCTTTTCCAGCCTGATGAGCATCAACAACTCTTTCTCTGAGGTCCTCAGAAATCTCCTTTGTTTGTGCCATGATACACTTCCACAAACATGTGTTGTGAAGAGCAGACTTTGCATATCATAGCCCTTTTACCCTGTTCCCCTTCCAAAAAGTTGTTTCTTGGCTGCTACTCATTCAAAAAGACCATTCCTGACTGTAGAAGGATCAACTTGGCATCCAGATGAAGCTGCCACATGCTCGCTAATGTAAATACTTGCCACCATTTTTTCAGTTATTTTAAATGCTGCATACAAATTTCCTATATGGTTGTATTCTATCAATGAAACTGAGAAATCATTATATATGATCATAATTCCTTAGCTAAAATAATGGTATACCTAATCTAATGGTGGCCTAAGACTTTTGGCCGCAGTACTGTACACGTCTTTTGCATCCAAACTCCACTGGAATTTATTTTAAACCTTATAATTCAGACAAAACTGAAACTTATTATTGAACAAAACAAAATAAAATAACAAATCGCCTCCATGGTGGAACTTTTATTTGTGACATGCATTTTGTATCAAACGTGCCTCATTGCACACGCCCACTTTGAGTACTTTAACTCCACTATAAGTGCTCAGGCTCTTTCCCTGGAGAAGACAGAGAGCAGGCATAAGTGTTCCCTGGAAGAGATAACAATCTACTGAGCTTTGGGTAGGGCCCACCGTTGCAGTGCCAGTGGATGATCCCTTCCCTGATCTCCCCTCCCTCAAACAGTCTATCGAGTCTTCATGTGAAGCCCAACCTTCCCGGAATGTGCCGCCAGGACGCAAACCCAGTTCCTGCGCTAGTACACTGCGAAGTGGAAACTTCTAGGAGACACATGATTGTGAGAGTTCCTGTATCGTGAGAGTTCCTGTATTGTGAGAGTTCCTGTATCCTGAGTGTTCCTGTAACATGAGAGTTCCTGCATTGTGAGTGTCCTGTATCATGAGAGTTCCTGTAATGTGAGAGTTCCTGTCTCATGAGAGCTCCTGTATCCTGAGTGTTCCTGTAACATGACAGTTCCTGTAATGTGAGAGTTCATGTATCCTGAGTGTTCCTGTAACAGGACAGTTCCTGTAATGTGAGAGTTCATGTATCCTGAGTGTTCCTGTAACATGACAGTTCCTGTAATATGAGAGTTCCTGCATTGTGAGTGTTCCTGTAATGTGAGAGTTCCTGTCTCATGAGAGCTCCTGTAATGTGAGAGTTCATGTATCCTGAGTGTTCCTGTAACATGACAGTTCCTGTAATGTGAGAGTTCCTGCATTGTGAGTGTTCCTGTAATGTGAGAGTTCCTGTCTCATGAGAGCTCCTGTATCCTGAGTGTTTCCTGTAACATGACAGTTCCTGTAATGTGAGAGTTCATGTATCATGTGAGAGTTCCTGTAATGTAAGAGTTCCTGTAATGTGAGAGCTCCTGTAACATGACAGTTACTGTGTCATGAGAGTTCCTGTGTCATGTGAGTTCCTGTATCGTGAGTGTTCCTATAACATGACAGTTCCTTTAATGTGAGAGTTCCTGTAACATGACAGTTCCTGTAATGTGAGGGTTCCTTTATCTTGAGTGTTCCTGTAACATGACATTTCCTGTAATGTGAGAGTTTCTTGTACCCTGAGAGCTCCTGAAACATGAGAGTTACACTTCCTGTAATGTGAGAGTTCATGTATCCTGAGTGTTCCTGTATCATGAGAGTTCCTGTAATGTAAGAGTTCCTGTAATGTGAGAGTTCCTGCATCATGCCCAAAGCAAGGTCTGTAAAGAAATCATTGAATTCAGTAAAGGACTTCAGTGAAATGAAAAGCCAGGTACGGGCCAGACAACAGTCAGTGCTGGACCTCACTAATGTTCTTGTGGCTGAATGAACCAGAATCCCCACAGTGGTGTTTTCAAAATCTGGAAGCAAACCTTCCCTGTCCCTCTTTACCCTCTCCAGTTTTCATATTCAGCCAAAATGTCAGCGACTTGCTCTCGTCACCTCGGCCGCATGCATATTTAAACTGCTTGTGGACAGACTGTACAGAACGGCCGAGCTCATCGGCTCTGACCTACAAACAGCAGCAGTGTGATACAGCACCCGCTTACTCTCTGGTATTTAAGATCCAAGCCTCCTTTAAACAGCAACGTCATATAATTACAGCGCTAACAGTTAGTGCGTCAGAATCCATTTAGACATCTTTCAGACTCCAGTGATCTTCAGTTCAGCCATGGAAAACATTTCCACTGTTAGCAGCGTGATACAATCACACACCAGCTAGGCTATATGGGCAGACGTTTGTTGTTAGGCACAAAATTACACATAAAAACATCGTGGGGCATTAGTATAGAGTTTCTGCCTTGGCTGCAACAACAGCTATTACTCTTATGAGAAGGCTTTCCACTTTTGGAACATGACTGTGAGGTTGAGCACTAATGTGTGATCGAGTTAAGGTCAGGGATCTGTAAAAGTCAGGCACATTCTCCATCAAAGTTTATATCATTTTCTTTATGGACTTTGATTTTCTGGGTGGGGTTTCCCCCATCAGTAGGTTGCTGCCAGACCCACGACTATCAGTCTAGGCTTTCTGCCTTGTACCCAAGGCATGGCTGGCAATCTGAAGGTCAAGTGGTGTGATTATGGACCCCTGCGATGAAAGCTGCCCTGTCCACGATGCACCCCTGCCTGTGTCCAGCCAGTGCACGCCAGGATAGGCCCCCAATCAAACATAACCATGATAAGCGGTAAAATGGGTTGTTTAGCTTTTTTGGAATTCCTTATTTAATCATTTTATTATACTACACACTTGGGGGCCTATGACTGTAAATACTTTACCAAACCTCAGTAGTTCTAGATACTGGACTTACACGGTACTGATCACCTAATGACGTTACCCCTCCACCCCATATCGATCTCCATCTTTGGCTCTAGTGTAGGTGGGTAGCTATTTTAGCCGCAAGTGCATCTCCACGTCCTCCCCCACCATGCTCTTGTTCCCTCAATACTGAATTTAGAGCAGGATCAATACCTCTTGCATTGGAAGGCGTTACTTGGACCCTTTTCTCCAAGCAGGGTCACGGTGTAATCAATGTTAATCCAACATAAGCTCAACTCTCGCCATCTTTCATTCTCTCCACCAACATGTCACCAGACACACGGGACAGTTACGAGAGGCTTAGGGAAACTGATTTGCAATATGTATCAACGTAACAGGATTCAGCTAAAGGCTCTACATTTACATTTAGTTATTTAGCAGACACCCTTATCCAGAGTGACTTACAACTGATACAGTCTTACAGCCAAGCAACTGTAAATCAAGGGCCTTGCTCAAGGACCCACTGACAGCTTGACAGAGGTGGGATTTGAGGCCTATGGCACTTTCATACACACTTTTCCCTACATTTTCTGTATTTATACATTCTTATTTTTTTTACAATCCTTTATATACTACAGAAATCAATTGGCTGTGTGGTCATTTGTTGTAAAAAATAACAACTGAATTAGAAAAACAAAAAATAAATTCGGACTAAAGTATGAAGCTCCTCAATGTGACAGATGAAGTTCAGGTCCATCCAGCACAAACGATCCTAAATAACAACCCCCCACCCCCAAAAAAAACAACACAGTCACTTAAGTATATGAGGCCTATGTCCTTGAGTGGCCAAGTCAGAGCCCTGAATCTGATAGAAACTCTGTGGATGGACTTGAAGACAGCAGTCCATTTCTGCTGAGCACAGAATCTGACTGAACTTGAACAAAATTTGCAGAGAAGAATGGCAAATATTCCCTAATCAACATGCAAAGCTGGTAGTGACATATCCAAACAGACTGGTGGCTGTAAAAGATTGTAAAAGATTTTCCTCAGTAAATAAATGACCAAGTATAATATTTTTGTCTCATTTGTTTAACTGGGTTCTCTTTATCTACTTTTAGGACTTGTCTGAGAATCTAATGATGTTTTAGGTCATATTTATGCAGAAATATAGAACATTCTAAAGGGTCCACAAACTTTCGAGCACCACTGTATGTATATTATCAGTCTACAGATGAGATTTCAGACACTCCATGGATTTAAAGTTTCACTTTATTGTCACTTTTTTTATAGATTAGTATTACTATATCACACTACTTTGCAGCATCCATTCCTTTAAATAATGAATTACATACAAATACAGGCGTAAAAAGCAATCATTTGGAGGTCAGGAACTGATGAATCCTATTTACATCACTTTTCATTGGGAAATTTGATTCTGACTTTGCTCGAATGGCCTTCTGGAACTAATTAAGTTCGAATTCAGAGGTTCCACTGTACATGATTGTTTTAAAGCAAAATGTGTACATAAATCCAGGGTAAATAGACTTAACAGGTTTTTATTGCAGGCTGTATGGCAAAAGGTGGCTCGATTAGTCAGCTGTAGCTTCTCTTCTTGGAAATCAGATCAATGTAACTCCCAGCGCTTTCACTCAGCAGCACTGACTAAACAAAAGCATGATCTCATCAGTAAACCTACATCCAGTCCACTCCTCACTATTTGCATCACTGGAGTAATGGCAGCCTGATCACGTCCTTTCACAGGTTCAATCGGAACCGATTCGGATGCTATCAATACCAGCTCAGGGTCAACATGAGCCGTAAGATCAAATTTATAGACGACAGCGTTCTGCCTTCTACTGTCAACAAACAGAGCAGCCTGCAGAGTGACGTATGAGATCAGATACACCGTGGTAAACAATCAAACGGCTTCAATGAAGCAGGAAACAAGAACAATGTGAGGAGCTCTAAGTGATGAGCAGAAGGAGCAACACAAACACACACTCTGTAGGACAGTGGGCTAGAGGCCGACCGTCCCAGCAGGACACCGAGGTACTAAAGCTATGTAACCTCAGTAGCTATAGTAACAGACTGGCTTTCTGGGATACCATTCAAAGCTGGTGTCCTAAATGGCACCTTGTACATTAAACCCTGCAAATTGCTTCCTCTACACCACCAAGACTTCAACATTTAAAGCCTTAAATTAATAATAATAATAATAATAATAATAATAATAATAATAATAATAATAAAATAACAACAATAATAGGAATGATGATGATGAAAATGGAGAAACAGATGTATGCTCATGCTCATGTATAATACAGCTCATGTATAATACCGCATGATATTAATATAAAAATATAATAACAACAATGTATTAAATTATTAATGTTTATTTTTTACTGTTTTAAAAAGGCTATACTATTAGTATTCAGGGGTCATGGGGGACTCCAGGGTCTTTTTCTGGAAGCACAAGGTGGGCCTACCCTGGACATAAAAAAATATATTATCAAGAATAAATCTACAATATTATAATAAATAATAACATCTACATAACATTTTAATATAAAGGTATTTTTATTTGAAATGTAATATTACATTATTTTAAAATTATTCAAATAATTTGAATGAAAATTATTTATATAATAATAACAATAATAAATATGAGTTATAAAATAATTTCTATTATATATCTAAGGATAAATGCATTACTTACAATATATTATTGTTTATTATTATTATTATTATTATTATTATTATTATTATACTGTACATTTATCTAATAATTACATACATATTTAATATAAATGTATTTTAAAAAATGTTATCTGTATAACAAATCAATGTCATATTACTTTGTAAAATAAATGTATTTTATTAAATAATATATATTATATATCCTGGGTTTAATACTTTATTTAAATATATTATTATTATTATTTTTATTTTTATTAGAATACTGTACATTTATCTAATAATTACATAAAATTTTAATATAAATGTATTTTAAAAAATGTTATCTGTATAACATAATGTCATATTACTTTGTAAAATAAATGTATATTATTAAATAATATATATAATATATCCTGGGTTTAATACTTTATTTAAATATATTATTATTATTATTATTATTATTATTATTATTATTATTAGAATACTGTACATTTATCTAATAATTACATACAATTTTAATATAAATGAATTTTAAAAAATGTTATCTGTATAACATATCAATGTCATATTACTTTGTAAAATAAATGTATTTTATTAAGTAATATATATTATATATCCTGGGTGTAATACTTTATTTAAATATATATATATATATATATATTTTTTTATTATTATTATTAGAATACTGTACATTTATCTAATAATTACATAAAATTTTAATATAAATGTATTTTAAAAAATGTTATCTGTATAACATATCAATGTCATATTACTTTGTAAAATAAATGTATTTTATTAAATAATATATATTATATATCCAGGGTTTAATACTTTATTTAAAGATATTATTATTATTATTATTATTATTATTATTATTCTTGTTATTATTCTTGTTATTATTATTATTATTATTATTATTATTATGTCCAACTTCATATTAGTAATCTATAAAGTGTTATACAAGATTAAACATTTACAATAACACAAATGCATCGCATTGTATCATGACAAAAAAGTTACAAAAAATAAGTGACACAAAACACACAATTATATAATCCACACACATATTAAACAATACACAAATAAAAATAAATGGGTGAGAAGACTGACTCTGATTTGATGACGGACGAGATGGAGCCTTTTTATACTAAAGCGTTTCGACATCCTTAAAACAAATAAGATAAATGTCCTTTAACAGTGCATTAGATGAACAGGGTGCGGTGTGTAAGAGAAACGGAACAAGGCTTTGTCTATAGTGTGCATATTTATATATATCTATAAAGCAGCAGTGCACTAAGGGAAGGCCACACCATCCTTCCACACTACCCTGTTTAGTAAGGTAGTATGCAGGTGCGGATGTGTCCGTCCACAGAGAGCCGCAGGATGCTTACGGCTGCTCTATTTAGCCTACTACGTAGTACGCAAGTGCGCGTTCAGGACGCAGCAAGGTGAGTGATGAAGCTGATGCTCCTCACCTGACTCAGGATCACCTGGCGCTGAATCATGCTCCGAAATCAGAGCTCGTCACTCCATCCAGGGCATGTTTATCTCCTCAATCCACCCACATCCATCCCCGACATTGCGTTATCCTGTAATCCTGAAATGATGCAGGGACGCCGCATCCTCCTCCTCTCCTTTCCTGGATACAGGACCTCCAGCGCCAGCGCAATGGTGTGTCATTTTTTCCTCTAGCGCCCCGCCTCCAACGCGGGTTGCCAGATTGGTGTTTACAGACCTTATTTCTGTGGTTGGTCATCGCAGAGAGCAGCATTATCACCCAGAGCTGTGAAACATGTTGACTCATTATTCAGGGTTTAGTTGACGTCGGAGAGCAGCTGGTGGAGGATGCAGATTTGTGCACATTGGATATGCTGTATGGCTTAGAGACAGTGGCACTGACAAAGAGACAGGAAGCAGAGCTGGAGGTGGCAGAACTTAAGATGTTGAGGTTCTCTTTAGGAGTGTCTAGGGTGGACAGGATTAGGAATGAGATCATCAGAGGGACAGCACAGGTTGGAAAATTGGGAGACAAAATTCGAGAAGGAAGACTGAGATGGTTTGGACATGTGCAAGAGGAGGGATAGTGGATATATTGGTAGGAGGATGTTGGCGATGGAGCTGCCAGGCAAGAGACAGAGAGGAAGACCAAAGAGGAGTTATTTGGTTGTGGTCAATGAAGATATGCAGGGAGTTGGGGTGAGAGTAGAGGACGTGGAGGACAGGGTGAGGTGGAAACGTTTAACTCGCTGTGATGACCCCTGATAAAGGGAGAAGCCGAAAGAAGAAGAAGAAGAAGGACATGCTGAACGTTTTTCATTCTTCAGTCTTAAAACAAGCACTATGTCTGTTTATACCTGGTCACGAGTAATATTCATTTCTGCCTGCCAAGTCATTCAGTTATAAAATGGAAATGCATTACCATTCTGCAGTGGACTGGCAAACAGCTCAGAGCACACTTACACCTGTTCTCCATGTGGGGCCGTGCTGGCCTAGTGGTTAATTTACTGGACCTCAAGGGCCAGTGTTCCTTGAGCAAGGTGTCTCTGGATATATGGCATACCTTCGACATGGTGCTGGAAACATTCCTCAGAGATGTTGGTCCATATTGACATGATAGCATCACACAGTTGCTGCAGAGTTGTCAACTGCATGTCTATGATGTGAATATCCCATTGTACCACATCCCAAAGGTGCTCTGTTGGATTGTGGTCATAAAGGGATGCATACGGTCAGCAACAATACTCAAGCCAGTAGCTGGCTCTTGCCAAGGGAGGTGCTATACGTCATATATTTTTACTAAACCAAATAAATCCTACAAATGACCTACAAATGCTTAAGTTTTTGTTTTTAATTGTTTTTAAAACGGTGCCAAAACTGGGGCCATTTTTTTCCAATTCATACTTAATGATATAAAAGTAGAAATCACACTGTGTTTCCTATTTTTCTGGCAACCTTGATGACATCACCCCGTCCGCGTGCACGTAAACTGCCGCTTAATGGATGAAGTCTGCGGTGGGCTAATGGTACACTGGGTTGCCAGGTCCGTTCATACGGAAATCGGTTAATTTGCATGAATTAACCTGACCTACATCAGTCTTTAAATACTGCAAATTGTGTTGAGTGACAGTTGAATCTGAAATAAGTGGCTGGATAATAATAATAAGATATTTTATCAATGCACATGGAATTCAACTGTGTTGCATTAAGTCCTTATTCTCATAGGATGATGGACATGAAAATGATGAAAATGAACAATTTACAGAAATCTTATTTAATATTGCATTCAAATAGTAAAATAAGCTATATTACGTTACTTTGTACAATAATGTACAATAATACAATACATCTGTGTAGGGCAGCACAGTGGTGTAGTGGTTAGCGCTGTTTTCTCACAGATCTCTCCTTCGATTTCAGGCCCAGATTCTGTTGGTGTGGAGTCTGCATGTTCTCCACTTGTCTATGTGGGTTTTTTCAAGGTACTTCTGTTTCCAAAGACATGTAATAAATCAACAGGCATCACTGGTCAAGTCAAGTCACGTCAGATTTATTTATATAGCGCTTTTTACAATGAAGCATTGTCTCAAAGCAACTTTACAAGTTTAGATTATCTCCTAATATCTACGTCCAATCCCAAATCAAGCAAGCCTAGGGCAACAGTGGAAAGGAAAAACTCCCTAAGTGTCCCAGTGTGAGTATGATGGGTTATGGTAAACTGCCCAAAGAGGTTGGAAATTTTTGAGTATTGATTTCTCCAAGGTTATACTGTTTAGGGAGATTTTCCTTGCCACTGTCCTCCTAAGCTTGCTCAATTTGGGCTTGGTCTAAGATAATAGAAGATAATAGAAAATCACAAAGCTGCTTTGAGACAGCGCTTTGTTGTAAAAAGCAATTTAGAAATATATGTGACTTCATGCAATGGATTAGCATTCTGTCCAGACTTGGTTCCAGCCTTGTGCCATGTGCCACGAGTTCGGCCCAAGCCTCCTACAACCCCAAATTGTCATGTAAGTGGGTGTGAAAATATAGAAAGAATCATAGAAAGCTCGTGATTGACTGCTTTTATCATGAAGACCAGGCAACACCTACAGCAGCAAGCACCTTAAAGTTGTAAAATAATTAAGTCTCATTTTGTGCTTGTGAATTATACGTGTTATGTGTGTCACTACATGTCCTGGCACTAAGCTGTGCCACATCCTGTTATGGTAATCAGTATGTAGGAATATTCTGACATACATTTGATTTCGTGCAGATGTGACTGGGTTTTGTGGGCTATTTACTAGCGCCATCTGTTGGTTGGACACGATTTGAGGGTGGATGCGACGTCTCGTCTAAACAAATGACAAAATCACCTCTTGTACAGTCCAGATTTCCCCTCTTTTGTAATTGTTGAATTCCCCAGCCTTTGTAAACCCTTTGTCTGTCCAACACACCTGCAGAATTTGGCAGATGAACGCCATAATAATGTGGTCACATTTTCATTTCATGTACGGAAAGTTGTGGGGCAGATGCTTCAGAAAGAAACACATTAAAGCTCATTTCAGACATGCAAAAGTTTGGGCACCTTTCCCGATGATCCACAGGTGGTTTTGTGATGTAAAAATAAAAATGTATGTATATAGGTATGTGTAAATATGTGCTGCAGAACAGCAGCACACCTCACAGCTCCGTATGGACTTTGCATGTCCTCCCTGTGTCCGCGTGGATTTAGTCCGGCTGCTCCGGTTTCCTCCCACAGTCCAAAGACATGCATTAGGTAAATTGGTCACTCTAAATGATCCCATAGTGTGTTGATATAGCCTTGGGTCTGTCGTGAATAGCCATTGATGCTGATGCGACGTTCTAATGAATCTAATCTAATAATCTAATAAACAACCAAACAAACTTCAGCTCCAAAATGTACACTATGTAGACAAAAGTTTCCGGACACCCCAAATCTGAAGCCCAAAACATGCATGGAGATTTTCTTCCCTTCGCTGGTATAACAATCTCCACTCTTCTGAGAATGCTTTTCAGTAGAATGTGGAACTTCACTCTGAGGTCAGGACAGGACAGAGTGGCTGAAGAAAGCACCGTTACAGCACCATGATTTTAGTAATGCACAGCAACATTTTACTGGGCCGTGTGGGTCTGATGACGCCCCTGCTCAGGAGTCAGGATCATGCATCTATATGGCGCTATTGGCTTCTAGTAAACCTTCAGATCTAGTAAATATTTCCATACAACACTGATCCAATGGAAACCACAAAAATGCAGCAAGTCCTTTTCAAATTTTTATTTCAGAAAAGCATTACACATAAATTCACACATTGGGGTTAATGCTCACCTCTGAATAGGGCAGCCAGTGGCTCAAATGTGGCACTGTGAACGATTTCTTTTGCTCTTTTAAATGGCATTTACATTTCCAAAAAGAAGCTGTGCTTAATAAGATTGAGGTTACTTATTTAAATTAAGGGCTACTGCATGGGACCTTTAAACAATACAAATTAAAACTACCAGCCAGGGGATGCGTTTGTAAATAGTGGTTATAGTTTGCTATGATGGGTAAAGGTTGTAAGGGTTAAGTATAAAGTAGATAGTATAGGTAAAGTTTGATTCACATAAAAATTCACATAAAAATAAAGTCAGGCCTGGATTACATGGATTATATGAATAACTATTTATCAATTTTTTCTTGTGTGCATTTTCACCTGCTTGCTTTACTTAGTATAGTTTAGGAGATTTTTTGTTCTAGGATCGAATGGATGTTGTTACTTTATTCAGTGGAATTCATGAGGACTTCTGATGGAGTTTGAGAGAAGAAGGGAATCATCATTTGCTTCCAAAAGTTGCCTTAGTTTGATTATAGTATGGTAATAATTACCCATCATTTTAGGCTATATATTATTTAAAGTTTATATTTCAAAATATCTCATATCATTTATTCATTTATATCAATGAATGATAATAAATGTACAGTGAATTACAAACGATTTTCTCCATTTTCTTCTTTGTATTCTTGTACGATGAAAATAACAGTAAGATCCAAACTCAAAATACTGATCTCATCTTTGCACCCCATATCAACGTGTGCTTAGTTATTTGTTTTCGACAAATATACATTACATCTACAAAGACAGATTTCGCTACAATATTATAAAGCTGCTACATACAATGACTAATGACGCAAGATCTGCACCTTAGCATAGAAACCAATGATATATATGTATATATAAGTAGATTTATCAGTTGGTATTGCTCAACTTCCTCGTGTTTTGTTTCTTTTTGACTCACAGTACTTTCAGGATGAGTTTCATGACTTTTAGGGAACCCACACATGCACAATGAATAAATCTGAACAGCTCTGGGTTCAGGTCAGATGTTATTAATGCAATGATCTCCGTCGCATCAGTCAATGCCAAGTTGCAATAATACTACTTACATGTCCATGTTTCTTTGAGCTATCACACCATGTATCACTCCTGCCAGCTCTCACGAGACATTAGTACTCGGTATTGCGACTTCTGTTGGACGTGGTCCTGGTGCTTTGGGTGGCCGCGATGGTGTTCTTCAAACACGGGATGTGTTTGGCTAGCAGTTTGAGGAAGTGGCTCTGAAATTTCTTGCCCACGAAGGTGTAGAAGATGGGACTGATGCAGCAGTACAGGTAGGCGAAGTTGCGCGTCACGTATTCTGCGTAGTCCAGATCGTCGGAGCACGACTTGTCTTTGGAGGACAGGCGCAGCGCCATGAGGAGGATGACCACGTTGTATGGCGTCCAGCAAATGAAGAAGGTGAAAATAATGACGAAGATGAGCTTGACGGCCCTGCACTTCTCCCTCATGCGAGTGGAGATGATGCGCACGGTGATGCGAGTGTAGCAGTAGAACACCATCGTCAGCGGGAGCAAGAAGAAAAGGCCGAACTGCTGGTAGTATCCCATCAGTTTCCATTTGGCTAAGGTGTCGTGCGAGTAGCCGCTCATTTCACAAAGCCAGCCATCGGTCTCACTCTTGCGCACGTCGTACAGGACGATGTCTTTAATGCTAGCGAGGATGCTGACCAGCCAGACGGCAGCTGACGAGACGAAGGCGTAGACCCTGCGCCGACTCTGGGCGGCTGTGATGGCATGGACCACAGCCAGGTAGCGGTCGAAAGTCATCAGGGTGAGGAACAGGATGGAGCTGGAGAAGCCGATCGAGTACAAGCTGCCCACGAGCTTGCACATGCCGGCACCAAAGATCCACTCCGAGCTGTGGTAGACAGCCCAGAAGGGCAAGTTGGAGGCGAACAAGAGGTCAGAGATGACCAGGTTGAGCAGGAAGATGTTGGTGACCGTGCTGAGCCTCTCATACTTGTAGATGATGCACAGCACCAAACTGTTTCCAAAGAGGCTGAGAAGAAAGTTCAGATAGTAGAACGTGGGAATTAAGGCTGCGCCGAAGCGAATGACACTCGCCTTCTCGCACAGAATCACCTCCTTATCCGTGACATAACTGGGATCGATGGTCTCGTTGGCATAGTCGAAAAAGTCAGCAAATTCATCATCCGTTGCCATGGTGGTCCTCGTGCAGTGAGCAAAAAAATCCAGTCCTGACTGATGCAGAGAAAATCAACCTTTGCTTTATCAGACCTGTAAACCACTGAGGTTTCAGCTGAAGCACAGGCACCCACAGCACCAAGCTGCAAATCTTTCAGTGGTTTCCACCAAACTGAGACGAAACGTAGCACTTCAGCCAGCACCACTCGAAAGAGGAAGTGCACATACATTTACTGACAAGACTTTGTCTTCCCATCCAACGGCACATGTGGGGGCAGCTTTACTCAAGACCTAAGCAACATGCCATAACAAATATTAAGAGCGTTTGTGAAACTGGCCCGACAAAGCCAGCTAAAAATGAAACAAACCAAGGATTCACAGTTGTGTGACTTGTTTTATGCTCATGGTTTAGTGTTGGAAATTCTCAACTGCTGTATAAATGTGGCTAAAGTGTAGATAAGTGTAGATAATTGTGTCAGTAGGCAGATGTGGAATGTGTAAAATGTCACCATAGATTGAATGACCTTCCCTGAACAGTGCACTGAGAACGTTAACACAATACATGCATGGAATAAATTAAATATGACATGACAGATGCAGAAAGGATCAGTATATAAAGTGGTGTGAAACAGTGCTGACTTCCTATTTATTTACATGTTTGTCACACTTAAGTGTTTCGGAACATCAAACCAATTTAAATATTAGTCAAAGACAACACAAGTAAACACACAATGCAGTTTTTAAATGAAGTTTACTAGAGAGAAAAAAATCCAAACTTACATGGCCCTGTGTGAAAAAGTGATTGCCCCCTTGTTAAAACATAACTATGGTTTATCACACCTGAGTTCACTGTCTCTAGCCACACCCAGGCCTGATTATTGCCACACCTGTTCTCCATCAGGACATAACTTAAATAGGACCTGCCTGACAAAGTGAAGTACACCAAAAGATCCTTAAAAGCTACACATCATGCCGAGATCCAGATTCAGGAACAATTGAGAAAGAAAGTCATTGAGATCTATCAGTCTGGAAAGGGTTATAAAGCCATTTCTAAAGCTGTGGGACTCCAGCGAACCACAGTGAGAGCCATTATCCACAAATGGAGAAGACATGGAAACAGTGGGTGAACCTTCCCAGGAGTGGCCGACCGACCGACCTAAATTACCCCAAGAGCTCAGCAACGACTCATCCAAGAGGTCACAAAAGAGACCCCACAACAACATCCAAAGAACTGCAGGCCTCACTTGGCTCAGTTAAGGTCAGTGTTCATGCCTCCACCATAAGAAAGAGACTGGGCAAAAATGGCCCAAGATGCAGTGGCAAGAGTTCCAAGAGTTCCAGGACAAAAACCATGCTGAGCAAAAAGAACATTAAAGCTCGTCTCAATTTTTCCAGAACACATCTTGATGATCCCCAAGACTTTTGGGAAAACATTCTGTGGACTGACGAGACAAAAGTTGAACTCTTTGGAAGGTGTGTGTTCCTTTACATCTGGTGTAAAAGTAACACAGCATTTCAGAAAAAAGAACATTATAGCAGCATAAATATGGTGGGGTGGTAGTGTCTGGGGGCGTTTTGCTGCTTCTGACCTGGAAGACTTGCTGTGACAAATGGAACTATGAATTCTGCTGCTACCAAAAAATCCTGAAGGAGAATGTACGGCCATCTGTTTGTGACTGCAAGCTGAAACGAACTTGGGTTCTGCAGCAGAACAATGATCCAAAACACACCAGCAGGTCCAGCTCTGAATGGCTGAAGAAAAACAAAATGAAGACTTTGGAGTGGCCTAGTCAAAGTCCTGACCTGAATCCTATTGATATGCTGTGGCATGATCTTAAAAAGGCCGTTCCTGCTGGAAAACCCTCCAATGTGGCTGAATTACAACAATTCTGCAAAGATGAGTGGCCAAAATTCCTCCACAACGCTGTAAAAGACTCATTGGTTATCGCAAACGCTTGGTTGCAGTTGTTGCTGCTAAGGGGCCCAACCAGTTATTAGGTTTTGGGGGGAATCACTTTTTCACACAGGGCCTTGTAGGTTTGGATTTTTTTCTCCCTTAATAATAAACACCTTCATTTAAAAACTGCATTTTGTGTTTACTTGTGTTGTCTTTGACTAATATTGGTTTGATGTTCTGAAACACTTAAGTGTGACAAACGCAAAAAATAGGAAATCAGGAAGGGGGCAAACACTTTTTCACACCACTGTACAGTCAGGGGCGTCGGATGGCGGATAATGGCAGATCTGCCTACTCGGGGCCCTCCATCAGCCTCAGAAATAAGGTTTCTAATTTTCATAATGTCTGTTATTATAAAAATAAGAATACCAGACCATGTCTTTATTAATATGGTGGAAGTGGAAGTGGAAAAGTGGAAGTGGTTTGACCGTCCTACCTAGTGTTCTAGAGACCATAACATGCAGTCTCAGTCTTGTCTCGGTCTCAGAGTAAGACGGACTTGGTCATTGTTGTCAAGACCAGTCCAATGCGTCTGTCTGAAGTAATGTTAGTTATAAATAGAACTTTTTTCTATTGTTACTGAATATCAACAATCCATTCAAACAGAATAAATCAGTCGATTCTCCACATGCTTAAATATATTTGGCTAACAGGGAAAAACAAGTTACCGCTCTTCTCATTCAAAATCCAACCCATGAACCCGATTTATTTTGAACAGTCTAATGTTCAGACTTCGTGTGCATTTTGACCCGCTTGATTTACTTTATCATGTTCACTAAATCTGGAATTATTATTATTTTTATTATGCTTTATGAAAATCCCCCCTCCCTACCCACCTGCAAATAAATGTAGCTTTACCTTTGGTCCAATTTTAATGACATTTAATAATGGATTCATTTAATAAGCACTCATTAATGTTAAATCTAAGACATGTTTGGTAGTCAATATAGGAAAAAGCTGCAAATCAGGATTTTTAGCTATAGACCTACAGTATGAGGCAATTTGGCAAAGCTTTCAAAACCCAAGTTCTGGGGAAATGTCACAATTACAAAGGAAGTGGACATGTATATATAGTATAAGAAACTTCTTGTTTTTCAAAAAACATTTTTTTTGTTGTTTTTTTAAAGCAAGCTACATAAACTGATCGGAAACTATGCTCGCTACTCGGACAGCGTCATAACTTATGATTTGCACTTTATACAAAGCAGTAGGGCTGTCAAAGAAACTGTGATAAAATGTTAACGCTGGGTGTTGTTAACGCCAGCACTTAAACAAAACAGTCCCTATTCACAGTTCCTTATATTCTTCATATGATATAGAGCTCTACTGTAATATAGGGAACTCATTTGTGGTGGTTGTATATGAGCTTTTTTAGACATTTTACTCACTTGCATGTGACAGCAGATGTATTGCACAATCACAAGAAACACCACTGCATGGTTTAATCATGCCTGTCACACAAGATAGCTTGTGAGGGGTTGGCACCCATAGCAGAGAACACACAGATGTGAAGCCGGTCCATTGCAGGACTGGCAGGGGTCACTGTTGCAGTGCCAGGGGATAGTCCACCAACCAGCCTCCTCTCCCTCAGACATTGTGTCTGTATGTGATGCCTGACCTGGCTGTGGGCCACACATATTACACCACTGCACCACCCAAGATCCCATCATGCAGACACATAACGGACCATATCCGAGGAAAAGGAGCCCGAAAGGGGGACCATCGAACCCAGCTGCAATAGCGACCCTTTAAGAGCCGTACATCATCACTACGTACTTGTTACCACATGATACGCAATTTGTGAGGACTACGTTAATCCTATAGGTTCTGTAGGTTCCAGTGGCCAAGGGGTACATCAGCTACACTGAATCGACTGCCACCAGGCAACCAGCATGCTTCAGAAGGACCAGAAGGTTCAGGGTTCAAATGCCACCTCTGCCGGGTCCTTGAGCAAGATCCTTAACCCACAATTGTAACAGTTGTAATTGCTAAGACTGTATCTGCATAAGGGCGTCTGCTAGATGTAGATGCATAAAAGTAAGCTGGCTTTGTCAAGCGACCAAGTAGTACATCAAGAAATACGTTTATTTCATCAATGGAAATAGTTCACGAAAAGAACACAGTGAGTATGGAAATGAAAACATCAACATCACACCATTTAACAAAGACATTCTTAAAACACTCCGGTTCATCACAAAAAGGTAGCATTAAAATAACACCATAAATATAACATGTTGTTGATGACTGATCCAGTTAGACCACAGTACTGCTAAGACCATAAAAGGGGAAGAAGTGTGTTCAAACATTCAAAAAATCACTTGTAGTAGTCTACACACACACGCACACACACACACACACACACACATACATACGCACAAAAACATGCACACACAAGTGAAGCACAATAAACCTTGGATATGGATTCAAATAAAATGAGATAATTGTAGATTGTTTAGAAACCAGTTTTACATGACAGAAAATATCTCAGTTCAGTATAGGACCTGTCACAGATTTGTACTGCAGAAGAAAATCTCAACTAATTTAGGAGTTATTTCATCTTACATCAGGTGTAATGTGGGGGGGCCTGGCATGTGTCAAGTGATACGACCAGCCCTCACCCAGAACAGGATGATCTGACAAAGGGGGCATCCGGAAAAACACATCCAGAAATCTTACAGCAGGTTCTGTAGGTTGTGGGGGTAAGGTCACCAGGCGAGCCTAACCTCAGCTTGTACCGGTGCCAGGAAACCCACGCAACTGGACTTAAAGTGTCTGGAGTCACCTGGGCATTACAAAGGTACCAGCAACCCATAATAAACAAACCTTACATGACCAGAGGTGGGATAAGAACAACGGTGGTTCAGCAATGCGACCCACACTGGATCGGTTGGTGGAGGGCTGCTTCTCAGTGCTGGACAGCCCTGGGGCTTGATTCATGGAAGCTTTTTTTAAGAGATAACTTGCAAACGTTCTTAAAGACAAACGCTACAAAGCTCATAATAATGTTCTTAAATGCAATTCTTGAATAAAGTTCTCAAATATGAACTTCTTCATTGTTTTTCTTCACTGTAGGCATTGCTGCGTTTTACAGCTTACAATATACAGGGAAAACATCGAACCAGTTTTGAAAAATAGCAAACGATAGAATAGATAGAATAGATGAAATAGAGGTTATGGTGGATGGAAATAGCCAAGAGGAAAAAAGTCCTCCATGGAAAATATAATAATTGTTGGGTGATGGTGGAAAAGTAAGTAGGCCCTATTTCCAGTAACTGACCTATTTAAAGTTTGGTAAATTTAGATACTTACATTGTCAATGTTTACAGCCTGAGACAAGTGTGAGGCTTAGTAAGGTTAAGAAAACATTTAAGAACATAATATTTTCAAGAACAGCACTTGTTGTTATGAAAAAGGAAGTTATTTGAAGAATAAGAATAAAGTTAAGAAAAACACACATTTAAGAAGATCTTCTTTCTTAAGGAACTTTCGTGAATCCAGTCCTTAGTTTGTATCCCACCTCTGCTGAGGTGAGGTAAGGTAAGGTATGCTCTGTCAGTTATAGAGTTGCTTTTGGGTTCCTGGCACTCCAAGTCCAGGTGGTACCTTTTATTATAGATGGATTTAAAATAGCTTGTTTTTGGTTTATATTCAAATATTCCCTCAAAAAAACTGTTTTACCTTAAACAACCCATGTATCTTTAAGTGCCCCAAAGTGTATCAGTATTCCTATTTGAAAAATGTAATTAAGTCACCACTACGTAATAAAGTTACTGCATCATCCATAATTCTTTTGTTAGAAACCAAGTGTAGTTTGTGGTGGTCAAACAGCACCACCCACACTGGACGCATTAGATCAACAGGCAAAAATACACATCAGGTGAATGTACTTTACAAGTGTAAGACCTATTTTGTGTAATAAATCAACATAGCAACAGAACATCCCACAAGTCCAGCATGAAATTTTTGAATTCTATACACATCGATGATGTGTCTGAGCAACAAGCAGTGTCAGGAGTCCAACATCTACTATACTGTTCGATTCTAGTACAGAGGTAGTATTTTGAAAGGCAGTGCAACACACACGTGCAACTGTGTGATATCTGAACAAATCTGTAGTTATAAGCAGATGCAGATTATCCTGTGGCCAAATTACTCAACACGAAAAAGACTAACCCTGCCCAGAAAATCTTTGTGGGCACAGGTTTTATTTCTGCTGAAACTTCCTAACCACATGTTTCTCATGTCTGTTCTTCTAACTGCATCACACCCACACTGCGCTAACCATAAAGCCTGTCACTAAATATGCTGCATGCTGCTACATTGGGTGATTATATTAGCTTAGAACAAATAATCATTATGTCACACCCCTTCTGACAGTAAAACCCCGATTTGGGCAACATCAAATCAAAAAACCAACAGAGCCTAATACATACCCTCCATTTCAGACACTTGGACACTTGAGGCTGTCTCAAGGATCTCTTCAAAGTCAATCTGGAGCACCAGGTGAAGTTACAGGCCAATGTAAAAGCCATCCTCAGTAGAACTGAAAGGTAGTACGTTAAAAGTTGGGCCCTTTGCTGAAGGGACCTTGCTGCGCACCGTAAGCCATGTAGCAGGACGACGGATCGCAGACACCTGTGGCTCCTGAAGGGCCCTGCTTGCCTGGGATGCCAGGTGAGCCGGGTTTCCCAGTTGGTCCTGGGGGACCTGCGTACCCCTCTCCATCTTCTCCACGAGGACCCTGCAGACCTGCGAGGAAAACCACATTGTAAAGTTAGAGATAGTACTGTATGAACCCATTAGTCGCACTGATATTAGAAATGGTTAACTATTTCTACCTGGTGGACCTGGTGGACCTGGCAACCCAGTCTGACCCTCTCCTTTAGCGCCCTTCATGCCCATTGGTCCAAGGTCACCTATGAAGCAAAAGCAATATGTGAGATGACTACATTTACACTGGAGTTTGGTTAGAAAGAACCGCCTATGGGCAGCAGTTAGGTAAACTTAAGGACCCTTATACATCGAACGTGTAGGACAGTGGTTCCCAAACTGGGGGCTACTGGGGACGTAGAAAATATTCATACGTACAAAACTGGGGCATGGCAGAAAAAGTTTGAACCACTGGTGTAGGCAGTCTTAGAGTCATATTAATCAAACTCGTGGTGCAAACTGGACCAACTGAGCAGGACACTTACGAATCTAAGCAAACTGCTTGTCACGTAGCTAGACAACGATTACATCTAAGTTTGGTTTGAAAAATTACTAATGTAATGCAACATGTTTTGAGGAAATAACATCAGATTCTGTTAAGCAATTTCCCTAATTCTAAAGATTGCTTCCAATTCTGTATTTGGAAAGCACATTTCTGCAAACTGGCCTATTCATGTCATGTATATGAGCATGAAGTACAGGAATTGGTTGCTGGGCATGATGGTTCTGCTGAATTCTGCATCCAGCTGGAAACATTTCCGCCAAAGCAATAAAAGAAACAAAAACCCGACAACAACACCAAAAAAAATCTTGCTTATTTAGCTACTTTCCGTTGTTCAGTATTCCAGCTGTTGAGCTCAAGAAAAATGAGTTTGACATCCACCCTTATTAGATGGATACAGTGCCAGTCACATCAATCTTGAGGGTCATAATATGTAAAGACAGGTGGAAATTTTTGCTTGAATTTGTAGGGTGTAATGTGAAAAACGCAAGTTTGGCGGGGTATGGTGATTACCTTTCAGGCCCGCCGGCCCTCTCATCCCTGGTTGACCGGGGAACCCTTGACTTCCAGGTCTGCCGGGGTAGCCTGGGGCTCCAGTCAGGCCTTGGGGTCCAGGGGGGCCTGGATCACCTGGGGGCCCTTTGATCGTCTCACATTGTTGGCAGCCTCTGGGTGACATGACCTGAAGGAGCTGTGGTAGCTGATCTGTTGAGAGAGGAATTCACTACAGTCAGTCTTTGTCTTTTGCAGTGGTTTCTGACTTAGCCTCAGCTTCTGGAGCTGACTGTACATCAGCTGAAGAACCTTTGTGGGCGAAACGAAAAACCTTCATCCACACCAGAGTAATTCTTCAATCGTGGGCGCTTTTTACCACCTTCAATTTTGAAGAATGAAATAAATCTTAATTTTGTTTTAATGAGTTCAAGATAATGTTCTCTAAAGTAAATAGTTAATGCTGCTACAACTGAGCTTTTATATATACAGTGGGGCAAAAAAAGTATTTAGTCAGCCACTGATTGTGCAAGTTCTCCTACGTAGAAAGATGAGAGAGGTCTGTAATTTTCATCATAGCTACACTTCAACTATGAGAGACAAAATGAGAAAAAAAAAATCCAGGAAATCACATTGTAGGATTTTTAAAGAATTTAATTGTAAATCATGGTGGAAAATAAGTATTTGGTCACCCACAAAACAAGCACGATTTCTGCTCTCACAGACCTGTGACTTCTTCTTTAGGAAGCTCTTCTGTCCTCCACTCGTTACCTGTATATAAATGGCACCTGTTTTTGACCTCATTATCTGTATAAAAGACACCTGTCCACAGCCTCAAACAGTTCAGACTCCAAACTCAAGACCAAAGAGCTGTCGAAAGGACACCAGGACAAAAAATTGGAGACCTGCACCAGGCCCTGGGAAGAGTGAATCTACAATAGGCAAGCAGGTTGTGGTGTGAAAAATCAACTGTGGGAGCAATTGTAAGACATGCAAGACCACTGATAATCTCCCTTGATCTGGGGCTCCACGCAAGATCTCATCCCATGGCGTCAAAATGATCATGAGGAGCGGTGAGCAAAAATCCCAGAACTACATGGAGGGACCTGATAAATGACCTGCAGAGAGCTGGGACCAAAAGTAACAAGGCTACCATCAGTAACACACTACGCCGAGAGGGGCTCGGATCCTGCAGTGCCAGGCGTGGTCCCCCTGCTTAAGCCAGTACAATGTCCAGGCCCGTCTGAAGTTTACCAGAGAGCATATGGATGATCCAGAAGAGAAGATTGGGAGAATATCACGTGGTCAGATGAAGCCAAAATAGAACTTTTTTGGGAAAAAACTCAACTCGTCGTGTTTGGAGGAAGAAGAATGATGAGTTGCATCCCAAGAACACCATACCTACTGTGAAGCATGGGGGTGGAAACATCATGCATCTTGCAGAGGGGACAGGACGACTGATCCGTGTTAAGAGAAGAATGAACGGGGCCATGTATCGTGAGGATTTTAAGACAAAAACCTCCTTCCATCAGTGAGAGCATTGAAGATGGAACGTGGGCTGGGTCTTCCAGCACGACAATTATCCCAAACACACCGCTCAGGCAAACGAAGGAGTGGCTCCGTAAAAAGCATTTCAAGGTCCTGGAGTGGCCTAGCCAGTTTCCAGACCTCAACCCCATAGAAAATGTGTGGAGGGAGTTGAAAATCCGTGTTGCACCAAAACATCACTGCTCTAGAGGAGATCTGCATGGAGGAATGGGCCAAAATACCAGCTACAGTGTGTGCCAACCTGGTGAAGACTTACAGGAAACGTTTGACCTCTGTCATTGCCAACAAAGGTTATGTTACAAAGTTTTGAGTTGAACCAAATTTATTGACCAAATACTTATTTTTCTCCATAATTTACAATGAAATTCTTTAAAAATCCATCCTACAATGTGATTTCCTGGATTTTTTCTCTCATTTTGTCGCTCATAGTTGAAGTGTAGCTATGATGAAAATTACAGACTTTTTGCTAAACTGTAGCTGTCCTGCCACCAAAACTTTCTGCTGAAGACACAAGATCCAGACTTAGAAAGGTCCGAACTTTGCGTACTTGGTATTGAGAAACGGCCCAAGAGTGTGCTTCCATGTCACCTAAGTGAAGTGTGAACTGCTCCCACACTTGAGGATCTTCTTGAGGCTGCCATCATGCTTTTAACTCTCCAGTAAACGCTAATGTATAAAATAAAACATTACCTACTAGTCGACTATTAAATTGGTTCTCATTTGGCAGCCGATTTTAGTCGACTAATTCGATTAATCGTTGCACCCTTACTTTAGTGTAGCTAAACTCTTATGTTATGGAAGTAGTCATTTAAAACAGGACGTTATAGCCGTTGAAACATCTGGATTGTGGCTGACTAAATACTTTTTTCCACTGTGTATATATATATAAAACGTAAATATGTAATTACATAATCATTTATAAATAATTCATAATCTATGTGCTGGTAACAACGTGTTGCAGTCATTTTTTAAATAAAAACATACATATGATATAAGCACAGCACCTATTTCACAAGAGCAAAGCACAAACAGAATGTATGGATTTGGCAACTTTACCCGTTGACCAGATTTCTGTCTTTCCCCTAAAATGGAGAACTGAAAGAATCGCTTTTCCACATCTGCAGATGTTTCCAGCTCGCTGCTAACTGACAGCTCGACGGAATGCACAGCAGGCTTTCTGATGTTTGCTAACATGCTGACATTAACTGATTCTGTAAGGTTCAGAGCCTGAGTCATAACCACTTGACTACAAACATCGTCATGATCGACTGTTTCAATACCTTTTTGAAAGGTTGTGTGTAAGAATAGGCCCTTGACGTCATACTGGAATTTGATTTAGCACAAACTCTGCAGGGCACAAAACTGAGATACGAGATGTCTTGGCACTTTTGAAAGATGAGGCCTTAAAGAAAATATGTAAGACTTAAAAACAGCTCAAACTTGTATTCAAAGTGCATTTACTGCATTCAACAAACAAAAGATATAATAAACTTCTTTAAAAGTCTAAGTCAGCATTAATTGCCTACCAAATGAGTTGGCAACTAATTCATCAGTAGATTAGCCGATGACATCATCACTCATCTTGCTCGGTCTAACTATGAATGTTTTTACATTAGCGCTTACAGGAGAACTGACAGAAGTGCCATGTCAGCCTCGAGAACAAAACCCTCACAAGTGTGGGAGCATTTCACACCAAAAAGGTTTCAGTTGCACTATTTGTAAATCAAACCTTAGTTGGCATGGGAGCACCCCACCCCGTGGCATTTTCGAAATGCATGTTCACTTGAATCATTAATGGATCTGGAACGGAGACGCAAGTATCTATTATTCACGACGAGCCTGTTCACATTGCAAATAACAATTAAAGCATCCTTTGTCTTAACGTCGAGACCACAGATGCGCTCAGATTTGGCGAACATAGGAAAACAGTTTGCAAACAGTTTTCTGTTTGCCTTGAGATCTTAGAGAACACACAGTTTCAGAGATAGTTCTCCACAAACATACAGCTGGACAAAGGGTTACTGTTGAAATGGAAGGTTTACAGAAATAATAATTCAAATTTAACTGTTCATAGAGAACACATTTGCCAAAAATATTCACCCCTGTTTGCCAAATTTGAACGCACCTCACGTTTATGGGTTCTGTTCGCTTTTATTGCTGCTAATTTGCACATTGTTGCTTTTAAATTTTGACAGGAAAAAGATAATGGACTTGCAGGTAACTTTTGTATTAGCATTAATGAAAACAGTGTATTTTTGAACATGGGCTTTGAACAAATCTTTAGTGTCTTCAATATTAGTTAGCAAATGAATAAAATGATCTCAAACTAAATGTAAAGGCTGGTAGCTCCATAAGAGATATCTGGTAATTGAACGATTCATAATCTGAATAATTGATTAGATTATTTGACTGTCAATTAAACTTATCTAATTAAGGAGTTTATAGTAATAGCTTAAATAATCAGAAGATAAATAAAAATGAACAGAGAAAACATATGTAAAGAAAATATAAGGTGAATGTAGATAGTAATCATTTTTTTTTAACTGTTGGGCAATTAGATTTTAAGTATTTGTTAGCTACTTTATTTATATTTGAATATTTATCCGTGTCTAAGAGGCCAAAAATCCAAAATTTCTTTGCGCATAAGAGTGAAATTTAGGATAAAACATAAAAAAACTGCCTTCAGCAATTAAGGAAATACCATAAAAAACCTATGATAGGTACTGTAACTGTAAAATGTCCAAGCACTGTAAGCAAAGACAAAAGCAAAGCAGTTTAAATGCTTAATCTGGATTTTAAAAACACCTATAGAGCTAGTGTTCCTAATCTCGTCTGGATTAAGCTCTTGCACCTGCTGACTGGGAGCTCAAGAAGGGCTGTGCTGCGTTAAGAGATCAGCAAGCAAAAGCAGAGAGCTAAACTTTCTAAAGCGTTAATGTATCATTCGCAGATCTTTGTAGTTCATACGTTACTTAACAGGCAAGCAGCGTAAACAGAATGAATTCTGGTTAACATGACCTGACCTGTTTTTCTTTGTTAGAACAAGAGCTGCTGTATCTGAACCACGAGAAGCGTATGGAAACAAACACCATTGTGAAACGTACTCTGCAAGACTGAAGCACAGATCTTCATCAACTGCTCCTCTGACGGTGGTTTTCCCTGAAACACAGATCAGAAGATACAGATCACTCAAAGGGAATTGTTGGGGTTTGCGTCAGTTTCAGATGATGTTGGCTGGATATTATTGGTTGTTTGACTAGTTTCAGTGTAGTAGGGACTCGGGACAAACATTCCAGTAACGTGGTCGTGCATGACACACTCGTACCAACAACTCACACAGTCCATGATTCAACCCTGCCGGTGTCAGTGCTATGCTCAGGTCCAGCTCAGTGCTAAGCCGGGACTGCAGGAACCATTGTTTCTGAGTCAGAGGAGATGTACGACCACTGTTTTAACCCCAATCGCTGTTTGTTTGGTTATCAAACTACCCTATATGTTCTAACAGCAGTTCGGGTATTGGTTACTAGGAATACTGTGTTTTCAGTCTGTCAAATGATTACAATATTGAATTACATTAATTGCACCAATTTGATCATGTTAACAGTATTCTTGCTTACTTGTATTTGACAATAAGCTGTTTTTCATTTTAAAACCATGAATTATGAACTGCATTTGTTATTTGGTCTGCTATTTGGGAAACAAGTAACCCTTAGGTAGGGTGGATCTTGGGCAATTAGATGTTTGATCATACTGGAAGTACCAATATGTACCAAACAGTGACGTGTGGAGAATGAACTTACTGGTTTTCCTGGGTAACCTGGGACTCCAGGTTGTCCTGGCATCCCGTCTCGGCCTGAATGGCCTCGTGGACCTTGTGGTCCCATTGGACCTAAGTCACCCTTTTTTCCATCAGCCCCTCTGATTCCTGGGTCCCCAATTACACCTCGCTGAGAGTGAGTGAGAGAGAGAGAGAGAGAGAGAATGAATATAAGCAAATTTGGAAAATACACAGGATATCTGGTAAAGTAAGGCACAAAATAGAAAGAGAAAATAAATCAAATATAAAAAAGGCTTGTAGAATTGTGTGGCAAAAAATGAAAAATATTTTTTTCTTATAGTTCCACCACTGCTTTTATTATTATTATTATTATTATTGTTATTATTATTATTATTTATTATTATTATTTATTTATTATTTATTCATGTATTTATTTATTATTTATTCATGTATTAATCTATTTATTATTATTATTAATAATATATATAAAACATATAGGGTGTAACCTCATTATCTCATCAAACTCATCTCTTGCCACCTGTGATGGCAGGACAGATTTCTTTCTGTGCACTTTACCTCGAAAAGCCGCCAAACTCGGCTCTCGACCTTGCCATTCCTGAAATGTGACAAATGTCCTGCAGCAATGACATTCTACCCTGTTAAGGTTAAGGTGTCCCTGCCGGTAGATCATGACCCTGCTCACTGCTAACTGTTGATGTGTTAATCACAGCGTCAGTCTTTTAGTACATGTTTCTGTACTTTGTAAAGGTGACTGTATGATCTTGAGGGCTGCTCAATAAAATACATTATATCGGCATAAGGTATGAATGTCACTGCCTTTGTCTAGTTCTTTTGTAACCTCGTGAAGTCACCAAACTCGCTTCGAAACAGCCATAGGCAAGATAACAAGGTTAGACTGTATATATACAGTATATACACACACCATACAGTGTAATTCTTTATAATTGTGTAACTGGATATCAGCACAAAATAATTCAGAGTCGTCCACAACGTCAAAATGGACCCAAGCCGAAAGCAGAGCTATAGGCATCAGGAACTGAAAGAGTTCAGGTCGTGAATCAGCAGGAAACACTCTTGTGAAAATGTGTGAGTGTGATTCAGGGTGAACACATACCTCGCCTTTGCTTCCCCTCAGACCCATCTCTCCCTGCAAAGGACGGAAAGAAAGCACACATACTAAATCTACCGACCTGCAGAGCTTCACGTAAATCTTCCTTTTGCAGAATAAGTATTTGATGCTTTGATACATCATGGCTAACGCTCAATGCTTGAAATAGTTTCAGTATAAATAGATGACTTGATTTGACATTAGAAGGCAAATTAGATTCAATTAAAAACAAAACTCCTTTATGATGAATCATACAGGAGCCAAAATATGTTTAGCACACTGTATAACATACAGGCTGTCCCAAAGATCCAACGTCATGGAGGTCAAATATAGTTTTAGAGATCAAGATTTTTCTTTTACCATTTTCCCATGATGCTTGACTTAAGTTTTATTACATTATATAAAGTATACTGTGTATTATATTGTACAATGAGTTTGACCCCTTAAACTGAAGCTATAGCAAACTACAGTTACTAATAAGAAAATATGACTAGACTAATATCTAATTCAAGTGGTACAACAAACACAAGAAAAGACATAGAACAGGCTCAAAGGCTTAAAGGTTATGATTTCCATTATATTGTTTAAAAAACATCTTGTTCTGCGTTAATACAGAACTGATCTGCAGCTGTTCTAGTTTACGTACAGGTTTTCCAGGAAGCCCAGGTGATCCTTCTCTACCTTTCTCACCCTGAAAAGAGAAACCATATGAGATATCAGAGCCCATCACAGCACATGTTACAAAGCTAATATCACTCTCTGCAAGTCAGTTTTCACACCCTGTTGCACATAATACAAGGTGAGTAAAGAAAGACGTGTGTGTGTGTGTGTGTGTTCTTGTTGTTATGCAGAATCTGTGGTTAAATGAGGTGATACTGAGCTCTGTGTGTGCTGGAAATATTTTATTTCAAAGAAACAGTATGAGTCACTGTTTTAGCAGCACTTGTGCGTAGCTTGTTCTGTTTTTAGTTTTGTTTTTAGCCTGGATATGCTTCGATTGCACTTTCCCTAATGGAGTCTAGCTAGCTACACTGGGTGGCCAAAAGTATGCAGACACCTCTTCTAATGAATCGATTTGTCTGTTTCAGAACTGAGCAGTGAAGAAGTGAGGCCACACGAGCTCACAGACAGGCAATGGTGAGAGATGAAGCACTCACTACCAAATTCCAGACTGCTCCTGAAAAGAACATCAACACAAGATATCCTCATCAGGAGCTTCATGAATGAGATGAGAATTGTCCTGGAATTCGTTAGTGAAAATGCTTGGATGGGATGCCAGTCTCAGAAAAGACCTCAGAAAAAGAGTTGTTGATGCTCATCAGGCTGGAAAAGGTTACAAAACCATCTCTAAAGAGTTTGGACTCCACCAATCCACAGTCAGACAGATTGTGTACAAATGGAGGAAATTCAAGACCATTGTTACCCTCCCCAGGAGTGGTCGACCAACAAAGATCACTCCAAGAGCAAGGGGTGTACTAGTTGGCGAGGTCACAAAGGACCCCAGGGTAACGTCTAAGCACCTGAAGGCCTCTCTCACATTGGCTAATGTTAATGTTCATGAGTCCACCATCAGAAGAACACTGAACAACAATGGTGTGCATGGCAGGGTTGCAAGGAGAAAGCCACTGCTGTCCAAGGAGAACATTGCTGCTCGTCTGCAGCTTCCTAAAGATCACGTGGACGAGCCAGAAGGCTATTGAAAGAATGTTTTGTGGATGGATGAGACCAAAATAGAACTTTTTGGTTTAAAAGAAAAGCGTTATGTTTGGAGAAAGGAAAACACTGCATTCCAGCATAAGAATCTTATCCCATCTGTGAAACATGGTGGTGGTAGTATCTTAGTGTGTGAACTGGACGTGGATGACAAACCAGTGACGAAGGTGACAGTGCTGGACACCCAAGAATCACAAATAGAGAAGATAAACTGGCTATCCAGACAGAAGGACTACTGTGGTACAAGTCACAGCAGTGTGTCTTTGTGGTTACAGAACAACTATGCTAACCATTCTGCCATCTCCCATTGATGGCTGTACCAATGGGTACACAAATGAACTAGACCTTGGAGCAATGGAATAAGATTATTGGGTCCAACGAGACCTGTTTTCTTTTACGTGGACATCCAGGTACTTGTGTCCCATTTACCTGAGGGACTGATGGCAACAGCATGCACTGTTGGAAGAATAATTATTTTAATTGTTATATTTTTACATAGGGTCTCTCTGTTAATATTTACCTTCTGATTATTTAACCTATTACTATTAATATTTAAAAACCAGGTTTAGGGTCCCTTTTTGGGTCTTGGTTCTCCCAAGGTTTCTTGCTTATAACATTTAAGGAGATTTTCCTTGCCACTGTCGCCCTAGGCTTTGCTCAATTTGGGATTGGCCCTAGATATTAGATGCTAATATAAGATTGTAAAGCTGCTTTGAGACAAGGCTCCACTGTGATGCTCTGAGCAATGTCCTGCTGGGAAACCCTGAGTCCGGCCATTCACGTGGTCATGTGTCATTTTGACACACGCCATCTGGAGACCAGGAGATCACAACGTTTTGGCTCATTCTTGTGTATGTATATATAACTTATAGCGTTATTCTCTCTTTAACTTTCCATCCCTGCCACATTCAGAAACTGCTGACAAAGCGTAGCATGTCACTTCAGCTCAGTTCCTCTCAGCTCTGCAGAGACTAAACAGTCCCCTCATGAACGAACGAATGAACACACACACACACACAACAGGAAAATAAAGGTCACGGTCTACCCCCCGCCACTGAGCTGCAGTACCTGACTTCCTTTTGGACCAGGTTCGCCTGATTCACCCTGCAAAAGTCACAAGTAGCACACAATTAGGAATGACACAGCAATAAGCACGATTAACGCATAATATTTTAAACAGATCATCCTTCTTGACATTCGCACCTTGTGTCCTTTTAAGCCAGGTAGACCCATGAGGCCTGGAGGGCCCTGAACTCCTGGTTCTCCATGAGCTCCCTTTAAAACACACACAAAGAGTTGGAGATAGAGAATCAGACAAGATGAAGAATGTGAAAAAACAAGAAATGTGATTTTTAAAAAGGGTGACTGAGAACTTAAAGTGTGAAGGGCGTTTCCTTTTCATGTGTAACGGATATGCAGATTTCACATTTGATTTGTATCTGGCAACCAATGAGACAACATTAGAGTGATAGTATTTATACAGGGCTAGATAAAAAGGGTTAAAACGTTTAACAGGGTGCTTATAGACCAGTGGTCCCCAAAGTGGGAGGTATGGAGTTATTGTGGTCATGAATGAGGCATGATTGAGCCAGAATAGGTATTGCACCCTATTATCCATAATAAAAAACAGAAGAATTAAATAACTCTGACAAAAACTACAGATTCTATAGGCTGTAGTGGCAAGTATTTAGTGTCCCCTTACACCTAAGCAATACCAGCATCTGGTAGCTTCATCAGATTGCCAAGTTGACCAAACAGCCCGAATAAGTTTGATTAAGAATGGTCTTTTTGGAAGTGTAGCAGCCAAGAAACTACTTTTTTGGAAGGGAAACAGGGTGAAAAGGCTAAGACACGCTAAAGCTCACAAAGATTGGAATGACAATCAGTGGAAAAGAGGATTATGGATAACAAACCAAAGTTTTGGGTCCAATCATCAACAATATGTCATAGATGGTCATTATATCATTGCTAAAACAACAAATCTAATAGTGGCTTAAGACTTTTGAGCTGCTGGTGGTACACATCAGCATTAAATTAACTAACTTTAGATGAGATCACCCATATTGGAGTCTTTGCTACAGCTTTATTCTGATGCTGGTCGCAGGAGATCTATCCCAGAAAGATGTCTTGATGCATGCTCAATGATCCAGGTAAGAAAATCCCAGAAGTTGAATCTGTTCATCTGGACATAGATTTTGTTGGAGAAACGTCAGACTGAAGAAGTCACTTAGATGAGTGACGAAACATTTCTCCATCTATGTCCAGATGAACAGATTCAACTTCTGGGATATCCCAGAAAGACATTTGGATGTGCCCTATGGACTTAGAGTGTTTAGAGTAGCCAGTCCACCTACTGTCACATTTTGGGGGGGACACCTCCACACAGACTGAGCTCAGGAGTGGACCTGGGATCATGGAGCTTGAAAGCATCAATACCAGAACCAATAATGATTATCAATAAAATTAGTTGAAATATTATTACTTAAACAGGAACATCTTGATAATTTGGCATAAATATTTGTATCATCTTGTTCGTGTAACATTGGGGCACCCCTGGTCTGGTCATGTGACAACCACATATCCAACCCATACCTAGAGGAACACTCGGGAAACTCTAACGAGGCAGAACATCACGGACAGCTATCTGCAATCATGTACGAAGCACAATGTCCCAGACTCTTGACCAGGAGGCCATAAACTGTAAGTGCCTACTGCTGTAACAGGACTTCAGAATTCTAGTGATGGACTTTTGATGGAGCCAGTGAACCGTAAGAGAGAGACCTCATCTTGCCAGAGGTGGAATATGAACCAGAATGGCTCAGTGGGTACAGCACTGGTTTCAAATGGTGGGTCTTTCAGGCTCGACTTGTCCCAGTGCCTCGTGGGATTGGGTCTGGGTCTATAGTTGTCATGTTTGCTCACCCAGTTACCTGTACACTCTCCAACCACAGTACCATTGTGTAGCCTCTGAGCAGCTTTTGGATGCCATTACTTGTAACATTCACCACTTTCTTGCTGGCTTATCTGCTCTGTTCCACATCACTCTTTGCCACATCAGTCTTATGATCATAAGCCATCTGTTAGCTACCTCCTACAAACCATACCTGGAGATGGAAATGGCCTTTGTAATTAAAAGAAACCCCTGTTTGTTTCACTCTCTTATCAATGGATACACCCACATCGTGTTTTGACTTTTGGATCTTTCCGTGTTGATAAGCTGTGGAATGAACAAGCACTGTCCTACTTCAAGTGGCCTGGACACCACAAATGCTACTTGAACAATACTCTTGATCATTCTCATGGATAGGCTGTGGCTTATCAACTCCAGATAATAAAGGAAGTGGCTTTATTAAGAAATTTGAAGTAAAAAACCCACATGATTACAATGGAAAAGGAGAAGAAGAAAATGTCTAGGCGGGCTATTTTATAGCCTACGTTAAAAAATTCCACAGTTCCTATAACTGCAGTTTAATACATTTTATATATCTGACAGCTGGCTGCAGACCAGAAAGGTGTAGTATATACTTTAAAGAGCATTCATTTTCAGTCATTTTCCGAGCGGATATTATTTTCACAGCTTTGGTGTGGGGGAAATCCCAGGTAATGTCAACCTACTTTAGAACCGGGTGCACCTGGGAGGCCATCCTGCCCTCGAGCTCCAGTGTTTCCCTGAAGAGCAGAAAACATTTCTTATTCACATATCAAAATGAATACAGAAATCATAGCAGACATACTTGTGACTCTCAAGCTACATTTTCATGAATTACCTTTGGACCAGCTGGACCTTCTGGACCTGGTGGGCCGGTCGAGCCTAGAGGTCCCTGAGATGAAATGAGATTATTTGTTGATTAGATATAGTAATTAAACTCATCCATCCAATGAATACACCATTTCAAGTAAAATAAATACACAGTTTGATGTCACAGGCAGAAACTAGACTGGTTCCCAGTGCTAAGCCTCTTTGGTTCGTATCCCGCCTGGGTTAGCACGGCTAGGCTAGTATTTCATAATATTAAAATAATCATACTACATGGTACACAGCACTGTGTAAAAGTTTCAGCTTCAAAGTGGAATCTGTTGTTGCACAGTGTGTGTTAGTCATCCTCTAATCTTCATCAGTGCCGTTGATGTGGCCTACAGGATGGTGGTGGTCGGCCATTTTTGGCTGGTGGACTATTTTTAGTGCAGCTGTCACACCGAGGTGATTTAATCCTCCAGCAGCACTGCTGTCTGATCTGCACGCATCAGTGCAACACACTAACACATCACCACCACATCAGTGTCACTGCAGTGCTGAGAATGATCCTCCACCCAAATAGTACCTGATCTGTGCTGGTCCTGACCATTAGAGAACAAAGGTGGCTTTGTACAGGGGACTAACAAAGTATGTAGAAAAACAGATGGACTCCAGTCTGTAATTGCAAACTACTTGTGCAGTAAAAGCTAAAACTTAAATAAAGAAAAAGCAGAATATAAACAGAAAAATATAGAATGCCTAAGACTTTTGCACAGTACTGTAGCAGTGACATGTAGGTTTAATACTATATTATATAGAACTGGTATTTAGTTATACATATTATTGTACGATAATAATAAATATGTGACATGTAGCACATTATTTCTACAAGAGCTCATTATGTGAACACAATTATAATACAGAATAAATTTCTGTTAGCAACACCAACCTAGCTGTATAAAATACTTGCATTATTTTTAAAGTAGGAAAAATTACACTTACATTAACCAAACATTATTTTTCCCCACAAACACTGAAGACACATCTCACAACCGATAAGGAAGTGACTTTTATAGTGATGTTACTTGGAAAACAGTGGGTAGGGTATTTTGTGACACTGAAAACCACAAATTTGTGGTGCAGCGACAAAATCAGTAGCTAGTTCACAAACAAAGCTTTTTTTCTTGAGTCATAGTTAGACTGGTGCAGTCAGGCAGTTCAACCTAATCATGTCGTAAAAGTTATAAACCTGGTAATGTTTATGAAATCTTATAAAATATTACAGACATCAAAATTATATATGCAATATAGACACCCTGTCGATATTAGTATTGGGTGGTTGAGAAGCTATTTTAAAAACTCCATTTCTATATCCCGATAAATTCAGATCATATTGTGAGCTTATCTCATTTTCAAGTCTTTACTATAACATTATACAGGAAATAGCTTTACATAGCAACCAATCCAAATCTTAGTAAGTTTCGTCTTTCTGTTTTATGATCCTGTCGAGTGAAACCAGACCGTTTTGACTGCGGTTTCGTTTTTAGTTTGACGGTTTACAAAGTTCGCGATGTTATGACCTTGTGGTAGATTGAAATGCAATACTACGAATCACCAGGAGACGGCGGTAGTGCACCATGAAGACTTTTCCAACCGCTCATCGACTGTGATGGACTGGATCTTCAGATTTAAAAGGAATAATTTAGCGAAACAGTTCTACAAGTTCTGTCTTGTAGATCAGCTCAGTATCATCGCAAGTCACAAATTCATGATATAATGAATGCCACTGTGTCTTATGTTTGTAACACGGCTCTGAATTACATTTGAGTACGAGCTAGTCAAACCCCTGATCCGAGCTATGTACTGCCGAGCCAAAAGCACTTTAGCAAAGTCAAAGGCCCTCGTTTATTTGGTGAATGCTGGCGATTAGTAAAGGCTGCTGTACATTTTTACTGTTACAGTTACAATCGTGTATGCCGAGTGTAGATCCAAATAAGTATTTAAAGAAAGTGCCTTTCAAACGTCTTTGGCTCACTGGCAACACATGGCTCCATTTGTAATGACACAATCCATGCGACTAGAACCTTTATCTATCTTATTTCTTCACATACCTGAGGTCCTTTTGATCCAATCGATCCTGGTGGTCCTGGTAAGCCTCTCTCACCCTGTTACAGATTCACTCATTATAAATCTTGCTCTCAACAACACCAATATAAAAACAGGATTCATCCCAGCAGACCAAGTCTGTCAGATCTCTAGGGAACTCTCACCTGAGGTCCAGCGGGCCCCATTTCACCTGGATGTCCCCTGATACCCTGAAAAATGCAGATGTGTTAGGAACAGAGACATAAAAGCTACTTTTTAAATATAATCTTTGTCAATTTCCACCCATTGTGTATGCTGTAGCACTTCTGAGACACAGAGCAGGGGCGATTCTAGGACCAGAGCTTTAGGGATGCTGATTGATAAAATAGACAATAACCCTGATTGGTTAAATGAGATCCACCTAGAGACTGGGGTCAAACATGCTTTCAAAGCATGACCTAGCGGGTAAGGTACTGGACTCTGGACCAGAAGGTCCAGGGTTCAAATCCCACCTCTGCCAAGTTGCCACTGTTGGGTCCTTGAGCAAGGCCCTTAACCCACAATTGCTTGGATTGTAAGACTGTATCAATTGCAAGTCGCTCTGGATAAGTGCGTCTGCTAAATGCTGTAAATGTAAATATGGCTATGGCATCACTACGTTTTTAGGTTGTGCCACTCGGAATTTCACAAATGCTGAACTGGTCGCTATAAGCTTTTCCTTATTTGCTATTACTGTAGTATTCATAGCACCAAAAGGAGGTGTCTAGGCTCCGTGAATATGAGCAGTGTGAGCAAAATATTGTGCGCATGTCATTTTCAGCTGGTACTTTAAGATTCTGTAACGATAGCCAGAAGGTTGTGAGTTCAAATCTGATATCTGCTTTGATAGGTCTTTCATCCCTTGATAAGCCGTGAGAGTCTTTAATCCTGATCTGTGCTTACACACTCTGTCCCCGAATCATAAGTGTCCACCAAATGAATAAATTATAAAGTACGAAAATGAGTCAGCAATCAAAGACATATGTGTAAGAGAAAGGTTTTGTGGTGTTCGGTTTTCCCCAGAAGCTTGTTATTTGTTTAATTTACTGGCAGATGGAGCTCTCCTTCATTACACGCGCTAATTACCCACAAGGGAGACTTGATTAAAGATAAAACATAAAACTCCACAATTATTTAGCAGTTCAGGCCGCATTTGCTTTAAAAAGTCCCACACCCAAGTCTGAGGAAAGATCAGATGAGGAGATTTCTCGTTCAAATGAAGTGCTTCAGTAAACAGGAAGCCCACCCGAGAGAATTAGAATGAGTGGCGAAGATTTCGATAATCAAGCAGCTTTTCCGATGTATATGTGTGTGCTGGGTGTGCATGGGATGGCCATTAAGCCCTGCTGTATTTGAAGACAAAGTTCCCAAGCACCGGTGCACTTGGTGACCTGAGATCAGCATATTTATTGACATTTGGTAATCTTCTAGAAATATCCCACTGCACCTGATGGGTATTTTTTTCTTCCACAGGAAATGAAAAGCACATCCAGAGGTTCACCACCGTCTCCGAGCAGAGGGTCTGTATTAACCGCTAAATTAAGCACAAAGACTGGAAATAGTGCATGTGACCTAAACGGGTACTGAGCTACCGAAAGGATTCTGTAGACCAGCTTCCCAAAAGTGTTCCACATGTGAAAGCCGTTTCCAGCCAAAACGTCTACTGCCAGAGCAAATAAATGTCAAATGTCAGCCGAGAATATTTAGAGCTTTGCTTTTATGGTGAAACCGCCGCATGAAAACATATGTCTGCTGGGTATTGACATCACACAAGTCCCTTTGACGTTCCTTTTCATGGCAGTAGACACACTACTAACCCCTAGTATAAATCCGGGAGGTTCGGGTAACAAAGAGGCGACACAACAGGGAACAGCTCTCTGATACGCATAAGAAAGAAACCTAAAAAGGAATCGGGCGTTTTGGCTGAGATCAGATAGTCAGCTGTCTGGTTTATGTCACTAGCAAAGCTGCATGGCCTGCATTTGTGGTAAATGATGCAATTGAGATGATCTGATGTATAGTTCATGAGATTAACGTTCATGTATGCATCAAAGAACTTATTCTGGGAGTGAGAACAATATTTGGAGCAGAATCCTATCAAAAATATCATGGTTCTAACAGGTATACTGTGCTGGAATGAAAAAACAACAAATATTCCAGACGAAGGAAATGATAATGCTGATAATCTGGGTTATAGCGTAAACTCACCGGAATACCGCTCTGCCCATCAGTTCCAGGCTCTCCAGCGCCCCCCTTTTCACCCTGTGGAAACACATGAACGCACTCCGTATCAGGGCTGTACCTTAACTAGTGCTGGCACAAGATCAAACTGATCAAATGCCACAGATTTTACCATGATAATCGCAATCACAGAGATTTTTACTTGCATTTGACACCAAAAAGGTTTTCTTCAAAAAGCACTACTTCCAAAGTTCTCCCAAAGTTTCATCCTTCTAACAATAAGAGAGTTTTTCCTTGCCACTGTCACCCTAGGCTTGCTCAGTTAAGGCTTTGGGCTTGGGTATTTGCAAAGCTGCTCTGTGTTCTGTTGTAAAAAGCGCTGTAGAAATAAATCAGACTTGACTACGCAGCCATATGAGTGGACGAGATACCTTTCAGCAGAATGCCTTTATTATCTTAAAACCAAAACCAACAGCGATGAATAAAATAAAGCTTTTTAAATACAAAATAAATATTTCGTTAGCTACTATTATTACAAGCAGCATATATAAGCTGTTGTCTTGTACCAGGCATGTTGTCAAACCATGCAGTTACACCAGACTCTGTGTATTTATGCAATGCAGCTGCTGTCGCACAGTAATGGGCAAAGTCATCACATCGTAAAGCATAGTAAGGTAGAGGTGCACCAGTCTCAGTTTTTCTCTTCCAGTACAGATTATATTGGCTGATACTGAGTATTAATCCAATATCCTATATATATATATACATATATATATATTCAGAATTTATTAAATTAATCGCAAGCTCACTGAGGCCCCCTAGTCAGCCATGGCTCCCTGGTTGATGGGTGCTTGAAACCATCCAACATCTTGCCATTGCATTTAGTCATTTTAGGTTTTGTGTGTGACCGCTCGATCATGGAAACTCACTCCATGATTCTCTGATGAAACCTGAGTGCTGCCATTTCTTCCAGAGGTAGTTTGGATTCATTTACTGTGTTTATTTTTCCTAGGCTTGAGGCACGACTTGGTTGGTTGGGTGTACCCAGATATCCGGAAGAGTCAGATGGTTTAGAATTAATGATGTTGATTAAAAGCATGTTTACCCACAAACTTAAATGTAAACTACTTACTGATTTTTTGTCTCTGTGGGTTTGTTTTACTTTAGGAAATTTTGCAGTGATTATTTATTTCGGGCATCAAAAAGCATAAAAAAGCACTTTAATTATATTGAGCCGTTTATATATAGGTATGCACCGTTTAACGTCCTTTCAATCAACAACAGTTTGCTCTAACAACCGCTGTCTTAACAATTATAAGGAGGAAAAAAACTGTCTTTTGACTAAGAACGTTGCAGCGGTAACAACCAATCAGCTTCTTCACCTCAACAGCCAATCAATGCTGCGGATTCCCAAGCAGAGACAGGCGATGACTTTTGTATGTCTACATGTCTGTCCTATTGTAAGCAGTACTCCTTTGTTTGTCCCCTCACTACTGTATATTTTCTCTATCCTATAACTATATATCTGGTTCACATTCACTCATTGAGTCTCTTTTTCATCTGGCTGATATTCCGTGTTTGTCATACAGTGGTGCTTGAAAGTTTGTGAACCCATTAGAATTTTCTATATTTCTGCATAAATATGACCTAAAACATCATCAGATTTTCACACAAGTCCTAAAAGTAGATAAAGAGAACCCAGTTAAACAAATGAAACACAAATATTACACTTGGCCATTTATTTATTGAGGAAAATGATCCAATATTACATATTAGTGAGTGACAAAAGTATGTGAACCCTTGCTTTCAGTATCTGGGGTGCCCCCCTGTGCAGCAATAACTGCAGCTAAACGTTTCCTGTAGCTGTTGATCAGTCCTGCACATCGGCTTGGAGGAATTTTAGTTAGAGCCCATTCCTCCGTACAGAACAGCTTCAGCTCTGGGATGTTGGTGGGTTTCCTCACATTAGCTGCTCGCTTCAAGGTCCTTCCACAACATTTCCCACTGGATTAAGGTCAGGACTTTGACTTGGCAATTCCAAAACATGAACTTTATTTCTTCTTTAACCACTCTTTGGTAGAACGGCTTTGTGTGCTTAGGGGCGCGTGTCCTTGCTGCATGACCCACCTTCTCTTGAGATTCAGTTCATGGACAGATGTCCTGACATTTTTTTTTTAGAATTTCTCTGATAATAACTCAGAATTCATTGTTTCCATCAATGATGGCAATCCGTCCTGGCCCAGATGCAGCAAAAACAGGCCCAAACCATGATACTACCACCACCATGTTTCACAGATGGGATAAGGTTCTTATGCTGGAATGCAGTGTTTTCCTTTCTCCAAACATAACGCTTTTCTATCATTCAAAAAGTTCTATCCATCCACAAACATTCTTCCAATAGCCTTCTGGCTCGTCCACGTGATCTTTAGCAAAACTGCAGATGAGCAGCAATGTTCTTTTTGGAGAGCAGTGGGCTTTCTCCTTGCCATGCACACCATTGTTGTTCAGTGTTCTTCTGATGGTGGGACTCATGAACATTAACATTAGCCAATGTGAGAGAGGCCCTTCAGTTGCTTAGAAGTTACCCTGGGGTCCTTTGTGACCTCACCAACTATTACACGCCTTGCTCTTTGAGTGATCTTTGTTGGCCGACCACTCCTGGGGAGGGTAACAATGGTCTTGAATTTCCTCCATTTGTACACAATCAGTCTGACTGTGGATTGGTGGAGTCCAAACTCTTTAGAGATGGTTTTGTAACCTTTTCCAGCCTGATGAGCATCAACAACTCTTTTTCTGAGGTTCTCAGAAATCTCCTTTGTTCGTGCCATGATACACTTCCACAAACATGTTGTGAAGAGCAGACTTTTGATAGATCCCTGTTCTTTAAATAAGAACACTCACACCTGATTGTCATCCCACTGATTGAAAACACCTGACTCTAATTTCACCTTCAAATTAACTGCTAATTCTAGAGGTTCACATATTTTTGCCACTCACTAATATGTAAGATTGGATCATTCTCCTCAATAAATAAATGACCAAGTATAATATTTTTGTCTCATTTGTTTAACCGGGTTCTCTTTATCTACTTTTAGAACTTGTGTGAAATTCTGATGGTGTTTTAGGTCATATTTATGCAGAAATATAGAAAAGTCTGAAGGGTTCACAAACTTTCAAGCACCACTGTAATACTGTCTATCAATGCATTTTTGGCTTCTGTCAAACGAAAGTATCAGGTCCATCATTTGCATGCAGTTTTCATGTGAAAATACCCTTTAAATTTACATTACATAGCATGACTGGGAAAGGAGTGGTTCTGGACTGCTAGTCAGATGTTTGTGGTTACAAAGGGAACACAACTCCTTAATTTAACCTTAACTTCTCAGCTCAGTTGTAAGTCACTCTGGATGAAAGTGTCTGCTAAATGCTCTAATAGAGAATAACACTCTCTGAGGTTCATGTAAAGCCTCCACAGTGTAGACTAGTGGTTCTTAAGCAGGGGACTGAGACCAAGTTCAGGGGCTCAGTGAGTACCTATGAAGTGGACTAATTGAATGATAGAGAGAAGCTGATGGAATTCCTGCACAAAGCTTTGTATTCTGATAGACTAACTTCAGTATATAACTTTATATGAAAGAAAGATCATACTTTATAGTAGTGGTTCTCACAGTGGGGGTCGCACCCCCTGGGGTGGCATGGAGCTATTGTGGGTGGGCACAGCAAGGCAAATGAATGAGGCATTTTTTAGATGCATAAATGCATGTCACTTGTAATAACTGCACCATAAAGGTGATTTGTGACTTTATTTTGATTTTTTCAATAAGAAGTTGCAGTTTTGTATGAATTACAATGTTGAAAATAAATTCCAGTGGATTTTTGAAGCCAAAGACGTGTATGTGTGTTATTCTCATCTACAAAAGGGGGGACATACAAAAGGCAACATGTCATATTCTTGCCAGCCCAATTCTTAGTGCAACCAATAAGGAGAAACTCCAAAACTTTTCTATTAGTTGTTCTGAACCGGTTCTAAAATTCCAAGAACTGGGTACCCATTCAAAAATTAGATTTTTGATTCCACATTTTATGCTTTAAATACACGCCCATGATTAGTGCAAAAATACATCTGGATTAAAGAGGCATCCATCTGACTGGTGTGTGATGTAATCACGTACGCCATCACATAGTTTTGTTTTGATACGCTCCGCTAGAGTATTAGCAGAAGATGGACGTTCAAAAGTGTTCAGGCATTTGGCTCCACTTTGAGAGAAAATGAAGAGGCTAAATGCAGATTTGTGGAACGACGATCTGTTGTAAAGGAGATCGCACCTCCAACATGGCAAAACATCTAAGGCACCAGCATAATACTGCTTCAGCAGGGTACTGGGTTCGACCGGCTATGCTCTCCTAGCCCAAATAATTTGTCAGCCGGGGGAAGTCTAAAATGCTTAATGGGAACAAAGCTGTTCTTCTTCTTCTTCTGGCTTCTCCCTTTATCAGGGGTCACCACAGCGAGTTAAACGTTTCCACCTCACCCTGTCCTCCACGTCCTCTACTCTCACCCCAACTCCCTGCATATCTTCATTGACCACAACCAAATAACTCCTCTGTGGTCTTCCTCTCAGTCTCTTGCCTGGCAGCTCCATCTCCAACATCCTCCTACCAATATATCCACTATCCCTCCTCTGCACATGTCCAAACCATCTCAGTCTTCCCTCTCAAATTTTGTCTCCCAATTTTCCAACCTGTGCTGTCCCTCTGATGATCTCATTCCTAATCCTGTCCACCCTAGACACTCCTAAAGAGAACCTCAACATCTTAAGTCTGCCAAAGCTGTTGAATGTTATAAAACAATGACCTAGGAAAACCAAACTTTTCTTAATTATTACTGGTTATAAGTACTCTCTACTGCTGAAATGTGGTAAGGAAAGTAATCATTTTTACATTAAGCTTATTATAAGCAAAAACAACATCAACTTTGGACCACATTTTCATCATTTCAGCAGGACAGAGTACTTATGACCAGCAGTAACTGAGAGAAGATTGGTTTTCCTCGGTTTTCTGAATTTCATAGGCATAAACCATGCACATACAGAAATCAAACAGTAAGGCCATGTTTTGTAAGTTAATAAATGTGAAAACACAATCTCTACAGGGAACAAACATACAATGGACGTACTGCTGCTTATTTGAGAGCCATTAACAAGCCTGTTACATTCCAAGAACTTACAAACAATAACAATGGATTATACAGGTATGGATAGCCAAAATGTCAAAAAAAAAAATTCTATCTCCATCGTCTGTTGCTTTCACATTTGCATGTATGTGTTTTATTTAAGTTCAACCCTGCAAAGGTTGAGTTCTTCTTTGTTTTGAAAATCAGCAAACACATAATTTGAACAGGGGGCAAAGCCCAAGACTGCATCATAAACCATAGACCAGAAAACAGGCCAATGAAAACCTTCGTTCTTTGACTAGTGTGCTTCAGAACTGTCTTCATTTTGTTCGCAATTGCTACCTGGCCCAGTTTTAGGCAAATTTGATCACCGTTTCAGAAAGGTACAGGATGGAAAATATTATTGGCTGGAAATTTAACTGGAGCTGCTTAGATATCATCTTTGACGTGGAAAGGCGTTTAAGCAAAAAGGCTGAGAAACACAGGTAGACTAACCAGTACAACTTCCCAGGTTCAGAGCAAACCCCAAAAAAACCTTAATACATAAGGTTACCCTTAACAAAACATTGTATAAACTACTTGATGAGTTAGTTTCAGATCAAATATGACTACTCTCTGAGATTGCGATTTAAGATGCTAATCAGCCTCAGACATTTAATCAGCTTCCAGCAGAAACCACGCACATCACAGAAGCAGCATGTCACATGTAAAGGAAGGCAGAAAGAGCAAGTCCTTATGAGGTTCACCACATGCACATGCACTGTTTGAAGTGCACAGCTTTCCTATGACTTCTGATAAACAAACCAGCAACACACCCTGTCATTTAGGCACTAAGAAGCCGGTGGGGACCCGAGGCGAGGTTGTAATAGCTGTAAATATTGAGAAAGACAAGTGCTGCTTGTGGTCTGAGAGGTCTGACCACAGCGCGGTGTGTGAACCCGGCTCATCAAGACCCTGAGGATTGGGAAGATGCTTCCATATCTGAGTAAGGCTGCACTAACTTGTCTGTTATATAATCACTGAGTCGACTTCAAATTACAATCTAGGATTTTCCAGAAAGCACTGAAAAGCATCATAAACATCGTAAGATCATGAGTATATTAGTAAATGTTTCCTAAAACGTTCCCAAGGTGATCCTGAAGCGATGTCTATGCCTGTGTTACAACCGGCAACAGCCAGAGGGCAGCACTAAGAACACAAGTAAGCACATTATGTGGCCTTCTATGGACGACGGAATAAATCTTCATATTAAATACAGTACATCAACAAAAAGCAACGTCATAATAAGTCATATTTACACTCTACTGCTCACACTTTTCTAGTAGTTGTGTTCCTCTAGAGACCATACAAAGATCATTTGTGTACACATCCTTACTCATTACAGTTCCCAGGCTCCATATCTATAAGACCTATAAGTGATAAGATCTAGTCAACTCGACAACAATAAATAAAGGCTGCGCTAGATCTAAACACGCCAAAGATTCACCACCGTGGTAGCTGTGCCCTCCAGAGCACTCCAATTAAATTAGTCACTATGTGCCCAGTTATATACCAACATTGTACTGTGCAAAAGTTTTAGGCACATCTAAGGAAAATCTGCTAAGCAAATGTGCCTTATAAGTGCACGAAACATTACTAAGTTGTAAAAAACAAAATACTATAAGGGTCAATGATCAGTCATCTGAAATCAAGTCAGTATTTGGGAGGACCATCTTCTATCTCTATAACAGTACCAGTTCCCTTCGATGCTTGACATATATTGTGTAGATTGTCTTATCCTCTGCTCTCAAAATGATGCACTCTGAAGCAGATCATGGAAATGAATTGTCTTATTTGCAATTCTGGTGTCACCAATGAAGTAGTTAAAAGTAACCGGTAAAAAAATCTGAGATATAGACTGCTTTCAGGCTCAATGAACCCCTGCAAAAGAAGCACATTCAACACTCATGGACATTGTAAAGTCTCTCATCAAGTCCAAGAATATTAGCCATTGGGAAATCCTTAACCTGTCTTGTCTTACTTTATAATTGCGTCAATCAAACAGTGTAGATCAGCTTCTCTACTACTGGTTGCATGGGCAAGAGACAGGAATTGATTCTACTAAATAACAAACTCTGGTCACCATAGTCCGTGAAGCCAAAAAGTGGCTATTTCCAAGAAAAGTATTCAATTAATTGCCTGTTTTGTGTTCAGAGAGTCACTGTTGCCTTTCTGTTAACTCAGACCCATCTGGCCAATCTTCTAGTAGTAAGTACACAACAAGATACTTCCTGGTGGATACTTCATGGCTATCTTGGAAACTGCTACCTTAGCAAGCTAGAGAACGGACTTGAATCCACATATGTCCATAATAAGCATTCTCAAAGATTATTTTTATTCCTCTTTATTTTAAAAAAGCGCCACACCTGGGCAGTTCCCTGTACATACTAATGAACAGGTCGACCTTGATGCTGATCATGTTTTTCCTGAGCTATAAAAACACTTAGGAAGCTTTATTTAGCTTTAATTAACCCATATATAATTAGAGTTAAACCTGGAAAGCTGGCACACGTCACATTTCTGCGTGCTATAAATAACAGCAAAAATGTTGTTTCAGAAATTACATGCACAAGGAGAACGTGCACAAAGTTCTAATTGGAAAGCGAGTAGGAACTTTGCTGCAGTCTGTTATTAAGATCTGAAAGACGCTACGCCCAAGAGACCCGGCAATGAAGATATCTGTACGATTCGGCATTTCTCTCATTTTCTCGTGTGCCAAATTACAAGCTACATTCATATTGAAACCTTTTTGGCCGATCCTCCTTTTAAGACACCAGGGCCTGTGGCCATAGAGCCTGGGTATTAAAAATAGCAAGGTATTTCTGACTACATGTGCATGCAATGTGTCGCAGTCACACGTGAGGACTGAACACACACACACAAACACACAAAACTGCTTATATTACCCTTACATTTATTTATTTGCCAGTCTCCTGAAACCAATGCAAGAACCAAGGGTGATGTTAAACACAAGGCTTGGAGTAAATGCTAGTGCTCAGTGCTGCTATACACTTGTCACAAAGTACTCAAATAACATGATATACAAACGACTAGCTTGGGAAGTTTCTGGTCATCACTGCATGTAAACAGGTGATTTACAGTACTGTGCAAAAGTCTTAGGCCACCATTAGATTAGATATACCATGCTTGTGCCATGCTATAATGACCATATATAATTATCTTAGAATACAACCGGAAAATACAGGAAAATATGTATGCAGTATTAAAAAACTGAACAATCTAAAAAAAAACAGCTTCTGAAGGCTACAGTCTTAATATTTAGTGTGACCTCCACTACACTTGAGCAATAGCAGCATCTGGCAGCTTCACTGGGATGTCAAGTTGATCCTTCTACAGTCTGAAGAAGCTTGATCAGGAATGGTCTTTATGGAAGGGCAACAGCCAAGAAAACCACTTGGTCAGACGGATGAAAACATTAAGAAATGCTAAAGCTCACAAAGATTGGACTGAAGATCAGGGGAAAATAGAATTACGCAGTGAGAAATCCAAGTTTGAAAATGTTGGGTCCAATCATTGACAATATGTTATATATGGTCATTATACCATTGCTAAAACCACAAATCTAATGGTGGCCTAAGACTTTTGCACAGTACTGCAGTTTAATGCAACACACTCCACCTGGCTCGTGCGTCATTATCTGATCTGGAATGCATCCCAGCTTTTAATGGGGTTTAAAACGCTTTAAATAAATGCACCATTTAGTGTCTGTGTACGAACCACATTATTAGTCAGGCATTTTAAAACAGAGTAATGTTACATTCAGTGGGATGGAAATGACGTTTTTTGGTTAAATATTACCAAGAGACCAACATGCTACACTGCACGTCTTACAACTCTTACACAACACTGATTTAAATTCCTTTATATCCCTTTTATACAGGCCTCTTACGCACTTAACCCTGTTATTTGGTTCCCAGTGGACTGGTTCCCAATTTTAGCCTGGTTCCTCTTAAGTGTTCTTCCTTATTCGTGCCACTGGCTGCTCATTTGCGGTTTAGACTCATGTTTTTCTGGACCTTTTTTTTCCCCGACACTTTCTACTGTAAAAGTGCTTTCGAAATAAAACTGGGACACCACATGGACACACAGACCAGAATGTATCTGGATGGGCAATCAATATCAGTGTAGCTGTGATCCAGACATGTTGGATGCAGACAGTTGCAGCTGCATTGCAAGGGTATTACAAACAGTAATGTACCACTTACTCGGTGTAGCCATGGTTGGAATGTATACCTGCAGCCATCACCTGTAGCCTTTGCAGGTAATGTAGGTTAAACCCTGTGGATGATTATCTCAGGGGCTCAACGCCACCCGCCTAGTGGCAAGCAACTATGCCAGGGTCCAATTCATGTATATCGCATATCGCAAGTTAGGTCTGTAGGTTAGGACTGTAATCTCACAGCTCCAGAGATTCCTGGTTCGATGCCAACCCCGGACTCTGCCTGTGTGGATTTTGCATGTTCTTCCGTGGCCTTGTGGGTTTTTCCCAGGAAATCCAGTTTCCTCCCACGTGCCAAAGATTAATTGGTGTCAAATTAAGTCAAATTGATTTCTAGAGCACTTTTTTACAATAGAGCATTGTCACAAATCAGCTTTACAAATATCTAGCCCCAAAGCCCTAACTTAAAAAACCTAAGACAACAGTGGCAAGGCAAAACTCCCTAAATCTCATAAGGAAGACACCTTGGAAGGACTCACTAAGGAACCTAACCTTCTTGGGCAGTCTAGATGCCAAGACAAGTGCAGTGACTTTGCTCCTTTCATAGATGTACCTTATGATGCTGGCATGACATAAATAAATAATAAAAAAATAAAATAAAAAAAGTAGGGGTGGCACCTTGGGTCCGTGGATAGTGAGGTCACCTCGCAGCATGAAGGTCCTAGGTTCAAGCCCAGGTGGACCAACATGGGTCCTTTCTGTGTGGAGTTTGCATGTCCTCCCCTGTGTACTCGAGTTCCCTCCCACAGTCCAAATACATTTGTGCTAGTCTATTAGTGTCTCTAAAGTGTCCTTAGCGTGTGTACGAGTGTGTGTGTGTGCCCTACAATGGACTGGCGCACTGTCTAGGGTTGTTCCTGCCTTGTGTCCTGTGTCGCCGGCTGGGCACCGGCTTTCCCATGACCGTGACTGGGATTAAGCGGATAAGAATGAATGTATAATAAATAACGTATTTCACCTATTTTGCCTCGGTTTGACCCCGTTTATCCTTGGCAAAGTGAAGGTGGGCTTCAGAGTCTAACCGGGAATCACTTTGCACAAGGGAGCATGTACCCACAATGGGGTACCAGGGCAGGGTCCTCCTTTCCCACCCTGGTTCAACCTTCTCTACTCCTGCATGCCAGGTCTTCAACCTAGGTCATCGTGGTGATGAATCACTGCTGTGCCATCTGAGTGCCTTTAGATCACAATTTCTCCATTGTGATACACGCTTTAGGTCGGCTTATGTCTCAAAAGTGTCCCAGTGTGGCAGCCCTGCCATGGACTGCCTTGTGCCCTGTGCTGCCAGTCCCCTGCGACTTGGATGAAGCAGGTATAGAAAGTGAAGGAATGAATGAATGGTGCTTGATGTGAAGCTTGTTGAACACTTTTGATATTACTTTTGACACTTTTACATATTAAATCATAGAGCACACACACACAGGCTCATACTCTTGGGGCACTTTAGAGACACCAGTTAACCTAACATGTATGTCTTTGGACTGTGGGAGGAAACCCGAGTACCCAGAGTAAACCCATGTGGACACGAAGAGGACATGAAGACTCCACACAGAAAGGACCCAGACCGTCCCACCTGGGATTGAACCCAGGACCTTCTCGGTTTGAGATGACAGTGCTACCCAAGCCACTGTGCTGCCCTATTTAAACTATTACTATAAACTTATTAGGTAACTTATTAGATTAGTTTAATCTAAACAGCCCAAGCAGGGATCCTTTATAAGTCTTGGTCCTCCCAAGGTTTCTGCCTTATAACGTTTAGGGAGTTTTTCCTTTCCACTGTCGCCTCAGGCTTGCTCAATTTGGGCTTTGGGCTTAGATGATAGAAGATAATAGAAAATTGTAAAGCTGCTTTAAGACAATTCCACACTGTAAAATGCGCTATAGAAGTAAATGCGACTTTGACAGTCACCCGGCAGCCGTTCACTGCTGGGAAAATGCCGCGAGCGCGCGATGCTGCTAAGCTTTTGATAGTTCCAGACCTCACAGCAAGCACATGGTACTCTTCATGCACAACATAATAATTGCACCCTGTATCCAGCCCTCTAAAATCATTTCCACAAGTGCACTACAGAGCACCAATTACACCGATTTACAAGACTGCACCTTCGCTCTCGTCTCACAAGTATCCTGAGTGGAATTTTTATGCAAGGAAGCCTGCTACATCCTACACTGTAAAGCCTGCTCCGTTCAGGACGAGGCCGTACAGACACAGAACGAGCTTCTGGGAGCAGGGCGGTTGCTTTTACAGGCCACAAGCACATGCTCCCGAACCCTGTCATTAGAGTGACGGCCTTGCCAGCTGGGTCCCGGCAAACCCAGCCTGGGCAGAACGTCTTTTAACCACTGTGCCACATCAAACCGTGCCAAAGTTAGCTAATCGCCCTCTGCTGCCAGAGATGTGGGGATGGGGATCCAAGAGGGCAGACTTGGGGTTTCTGATCTAGGAGGGGAAGCCAAAGAGGGAAGGTGCTTAAACTGTAGATAAACATTCAATAAGGCAAACATTCAACTCACGGCATTAACCAGTTTTACCTCAGCGTACGCGCTGGCTACAATTAAGCAGCAATTTAAACAGGTCCAAGATCTTAAGATATATATAGTTCTGAGTCTTGTTTCTGCTGCTAAAAATATTCAGCTCTCTAAGAGAAAGTTGCCACTGAATGAAGCTTTGTTCTAGGATATGTCACATATTCAGTGGAACATACAGCATTACAGGAAGGGTTCAGCCAAAAATGAAAATTACACCATTACACCGGATAGTTTATCAGATAGGAAGGGTTTGCTCTACAAAGAAGTGAGTTACGAGTTACAGGAGTCATGTTCGGCAGGAATGTTTCTGTAAGTGCAGGCTGAAATATTCATACCCCATGTAACCCGTATACTTATATGCTTTAAATGCCATAATTAAGCTACATAAGTGCCTGGTTTTTGCAAATTCATAGTAAAAGCTATATTATTATCTGCATAAGTTTGAGCTTTCTGCTACGATTCCGCCCTTAAACCATGTGCTACTATAGAGGAAGGAAATGTCAGGAGCTCTGTGCCACTCTAGTACCAACCAACTATGAGAAGGTCCAAGTCAAGTGGTTAGCGCTGTCACCTCACAGGTCCAGAGATCCCTGGGTTGAACCCAACCCGGGACTCCACCTGTGTGGAGTATGCATGTTCTTTCGTGGTCGTGGCCATGTGGGTTTTCTCCATGTACTCCAGTTTCCTCCCACATTCCAAAGATTAATTGGTCTCTCTGTCAGCTTTACAACTATCTAAGCCCTCACCCATAATCAAACAAACTTAGAGTGACAATGGCAAGAAAAACTCCTTATATGTTATCAAAAAAAACTTAGCAGGACCTAGATTCAAAAAGGACAAAACCTCCTTGGGCAGCCTAGATGAACACTCTTGCACCTTGGGAAACTAAAGAGGAAAGTGTTTTTTGCAGTACCTGATAAAATATATAAAATATTCTTTTGTAGCTCTTAAGATCTTCGGGTCCCAGTGGTGCCTTACTGCTGGGTCAATTGTCATGTACAGGCACGTTTGGCTGTGTTTGAGGGAGAAGAGGCTGAGGGATCATCCCTTGCTGCTGCAACAGTGATCCCTGCCTGCTCTGCATTGGACTAGACAGGTGCTTTTACACCTGTGCCCCACGATCTTGGCAAGCAGAGGGCAGGTTGTGTGTGAGGGGGGTCATCCCCTGGCGCTGCAACAGCCACTCTTGCCATGCCTGTGATAAACTGGCATTCTGTCCAGTCCATATTAGGGTCATTCTGGACCAGAATGGGTGCCAGAGCTATTGCGACCCTGAGCTGGAAAAGCAGGGATCAAATGTGAAAATAATAATAGTCATAATAATTGGCTGACATTCTAAAGGAAAAGAAAAATGATCAGATAAAATCCCTGGGCCTGAGAATACAATTTTACACTTCTTAACATGTCAGTAAATAGAAGCGTCTTACTAATTTTAACTACAAATAAACAGTAGGAGGGAGTTCTCCTCAACACAGATGCAGAGGGCTGAAAAACATTTGGGTGAAAGATGCTACGTGCGACGTATAATGATGGTCATTCTTGTTATGATCTCCAAAACACTCGCCTACTTCACTGGTCAAGAGCTGACAAACTTATTTTTATTCCAATGTAAGACTTTAAGAGGATAAAGTCCTTTCGGGCAGGGCCTTCATGAATGCACATCCACCCTGTGTCAATGTTTTGACTGCAAACATTACAAATTACGCCAAACTAGGGCTGAACACTAAACTATGTCATCTACGTATCACAATCTGGCCATCGCACCTTCTGTATTTAGATTATTTACGGAATATGTCGGCCCCATGCTGGTACCAAACGTCCAACCGCAAATATGCCTCGAGAGCTTAAAATAAACTTGCATAGACTTTCCCAAACTCGTTCGACATTCAGCAACTAGTTTTCATGTCAGAGGGTCCTTCATCTTATGTTGTACTCTGTAATATGAGATCAGTCCACAAAACCCCTTCTAAAGCTGCTCTAGCATAGGAAGTACAATGAGAAGAAAAAGGCATTTGCAGCCTTTAATTAGAGATGTTACAGTACCTTTGGTCCAACTGGTCCTGGAAGTCCATCGTTCCCAGGAATCCCATGCTCCCCCTGCATGAAAAGGAAAAAATTAATATCAGCTGCTTCCATATGCCATTACAAATGTGCTTGGTCTGCTCAGAAACTTCTCCACTAAGCACTGATGGGTATAATTTATAACGTCAAAGGTGCAGTTAGGGAGTTAAATTCGAGATCCAAATGAATACAGTCGTGTCTCTAAAACACATACACACACACACACACACACACACACACACACACACACACACACACACACACACACACACGTATATCTAGAGATAGATAGATAAGTAGGTAGGTTTGTACGTAGATAGGTAGGTAAGTAAATAGGTGCCAGGAAGGAGCAGAGACTCCCTCAAGTACAGCCAATTGCACTTTTATGTGATGCCCAATTTGGCCAGAAAGTAACACCAAGGCTCAAACTCGAGACACTCCAGAGGTGGGCTAGTGTTTTAGACCACTGTGCCACCTCAGCACCCCTAAAAAAAACACAGGCATTATCTGAACAATTGGTTCTCAAACCCTTTATCAACTGGCCAAATGAGCCATCATTTAGTTTTTCCCATTTTAACCTGGTCAAGGTCATGGAGGTTTTGGTGCCAATCCCCAGACAACACAGGGTACAGGTGTAAGAGTTCCCTGGACAGGACACCAGACCATCGCAGGCCCAATTGTGTCTGCATGTGACATCTGACCCGGTCTTTAAGACACTACTAGGACTTGAACCTTGGTCCCTGCACTTTAACTGACTTGCAGTACAGCAGTTCAAGCTGCACTTAGACATAACACAGACTGTACATGGTTCATAGAACCTGGGTTAGGTTAAAATTCATTATTCTCAACACACTTTTCCATAAAGTTAAAAAAAGTACTGGAGACACTCCACACAACTTCAGCAATATCACTCTTGCTTGTTCAAATTTGAACAAACGTTTGCCATGATCACATCGACTGCTGCTGAGAGAGGTTTTCAACTGACATGCAGGGGAAGACTCCTTGTTCTGATTAACTGAGTGTTGGTGGTCCATAACATTTCCTAAAATGCTGACTGCACCTTTAATGGATATGCACTACTGTACTGCTACTGATCCTGTCTGACATAGTTTGTAATCAATACTTAGAAAAGTTAGAAAATGGCTCACCTGTGGTCCAGGTTTCCCAGGGGGTCCGATTTCTCCTGGATGTCCTGGGATTCCTTTGCTTGCTTCGACTCCATAGTCTTTCCATGTAGAGCGTTCCTACAGAACAGGTGATATCACTGTGCTGCTCTTATAAATGAGAATATGCTCCAGCAGATAAAACGTTTTCTTAGACAGCAAGCCCATCGTAAGTATAAAATGCAAACTAAAAATACTAGGACAGGGAAAATCTATACATTTTGTTGTTTAAGTCATAATACTGTACAGGGTGTTTTTATTTTATTGTATTCTAAAGATCAAACTTCGAGCTAGGCTAGCTAGCTCGATTTCCACTGGATTTGCGCATGTTGTTTGTACTATTCTCATTATCAGCAGCAATGAGCGTGGGTATGTGTGTCTCTGTCAGCTCCCGAAAACTTGTAAGTCCTAGCAAACTGTACTTACAGTCCATGTAAACACATCCAAACCTTTTACTCTACTTCATAAGTAGCTTTAATTTGTCTCCTTACTGCTGTAATTCTCATATATGCTAACTAGAGGCTTTATAACATTTAGCGTTTTGCCATTTATGCTAGTTTGATCATGAGATATGAAGACAGTAAGGACACATACAGATCTTTTTCTTTACTACAGTGTCCCAGTCTTCTGTAGGAATCTGTTAATCCTACTGCAGTGGACACTTTAGAGACATCAGCTGACCTAATGTGTGTCTTTGGAGTGTAGGAGGAACATGCAAACTCCACACAGGTGTATTTTACACCGTTTTCACACAGGTTCTGTAGTTCTTCATTTTCATGACTGGTTTATTCAATAGTAAAAATAAGAGAATTAAAACATTAGTCTAATGAAAAAATATGATTAATATCACTGAATATAATGGTACCTTGTGTACACAGAGACATAAACCCTATATTCTGGAAAGTATGGTGAAATTCTAATAACCTTGAAACAAATGTAGGTATGTAAGAACATAACAATAAGGATTAGCCTTACTACTGTTAGTCCTGGGAGTCCGGGTCTTCCTGGTGGCCCTGGCGTTCCAATATCCCCCTATAAAAGATACACATTAGAGTCAGTAATATGTGTATTGTAACCTCTGCAGGGAAATATATATAGAGAGAGTTAAAAGTAACAGATTTCTGCACATTAAACGTTAACAATCAATTAGCTTCTGAATGCAACACAACAATTTCGTACTCAGATTTGTTCCCTGTTAAGGTTGTGTAACGTTTAGAAATTCAGCAGAATTCCATTTGCTCATCAGTGCCCAAACTTTATCAGTTGTAAGTCAATTCTAAGTTACCACTGTTGAACCTTTGTGTCGCGTCTTAATATAGACATTGTATTGTAAGGTGTGACCGAGTTTAAAATGGCTAATGTAGGCAGCTTATGCTAACTTTAAAGAATGACTTCTTACTTTGGCACCAGCTATTCCTCTTTCACCCTTTTGTCCTGATAGACCTGGTTCACCCTGCAAAAGGAGGCGGAAGATTAAGGCATAAAAATAAAGCCTTACAACGAATGGATGCAAATTGAAGCCAATGACTTTCATGAGCTTTATGCGCTGATACTTTTTGTTCAGTGATATATGTGTTAATATTTGGGGTGATATTAAAATTGTATTGTCTTTTTTAATTGAGATCCACTCACTTTTTCTCCATCTCTTCCAGGCTGCCCAGGTGGTCCCACTGGTCCTGGCTTCCCCTTAGCAAGGAGAGACGAAACATAATGAACATCCATAATTTAGATGTAAGTCTAGCTAATTCTCCATCAAATTCAAATATTAATACAATACTGACATTAGGAGTAGGTGTACTCGCACTGATAAACGTAGCTACTCACGGGTTTTCCATCTGGCCCGGGTGGTCCTTCTCTCCCTTTCTCACCCCTAAAGCCCTGTGTTCAGATATATAGTAGTTACTATATACATCAGGCTACTATATTCTATATCATACAACAAAGGTTTGTACTTGAAATTGTACTGTTTGAAATTTAAAAAGCTACCACCATGTGGCTGATCAGCTAAATTTGCTGTGTGAGGTTTGCTGCTTCAGTTTGCATGAATCTAAGAGAATTATCTAGAGAAACTGGAGCACCCGGAGTAAACCCACATGGACACAGGGAGAACATGCAGACCACTCCACCTTGCATCGAACCCAGGACCTTCTCGCTGTGAAGTGAAAGTGCTCCCCACCAAGACTCTGCGCCTCCGTAAAGGACTTACGAGGGTAGTAAATGTGTGACAGCAGATTCAGTCACATGGCACATGAGATAACAGCTTGCACATGCTCATTCTTATAAAAGTCCCTAATAAAATGAATATTTGGCATTATAAAGGTTTTATTCTAGCAACTGAGACGCCTCTGCAGCCCTCCTGCAGAGAAGTCGCCATGTTGTGATGCACCAAAGAAGATTTGATAATGTCATTGAATTCTTCATGTTACTCAATTGGATTATTAAATATCCACTCGTGTGCAAAAGTCCTAGGCAGTCTATATTTTTCAGTTTATATTCGACTTATTCTTTATGTAAGTTTTAGTGGTCACTGCACTTTGTAGTTACAGGATGCTACTGGCTGGATATTTTGGGCTGGTGGACTATTTTTAGTCCAGCAGTGAAAATGAGGTGATTTAAAAACTCCTGAGTTTTGCACAGTACTATATATAAAAACTGAGTTTTGCACAGTACTATATATATATATATATATATGTATATATATGATATATATATACATATATATATATATATATATATATATATATATATATATATATATATATATATATAAATAGATTCTTAACTCACCATAGGCCCAGGCGTCCGGTTTGGGCCAGTTTTACCCCACTGGGGGAGTCTCACAGCTTCCCCACTGCAGAGACGATCCCTAGGACGCACTAAAGAGGAAACATGGCCACCAAACTCAGTATTACACACTACTCCACAGATCTCCTTTTTCCTGTATATTTTTTAAACGGAAGACTGTGACTCACCTGTCATCGTCCTGCAAAAAAACACGTCATTAGGAGAAGTTGGAACGTGAAGGTGCTTGGCACAGATGCCGGATGCTGTAGGTAAACAGTGAGCATGGTCTTACCACGGACATGATCTCACACGCCGTCTCACGCTCGCTCTGCTCAGGATCGCAGTAGAGCCGCAGCTTCTGCAGGATGATCTGAACAGGACACGGCAGATTATCAATAATCCGTCAAAGCAGGGCGGTGTAAGTAGCAGTATAAACGGTCTCAGCTCAAATTTGTTCTGCATTAGCGGTTTGGATCAGACTATTCATGTAACCTAATAGCACATTAATAAGGGACATAAAAAATCATCCCAGTTTGTAGCGCAGACATAAGAGTAAGCTCCAGAATTACTGGCACCCTTGGTAAAGCTGGGTAATGAAAAAGGCCTTTGTGGTTAATTAGGTTAGGTTTATACTGCAAATATGAGAGTAATCTAACATTTCAATGAAGAAATCGCATACAAAGGAAATACAAACCATGTGTCACATTTACGGGCATGTCTTAAAAGCTGCTTTTAATGCTTAATGAGATTAGCGATAGGGATCTTCAAAACAGATTGATGCACCGGGTTCACATCTCCAGAGTCGCCTCACAGCTCGGACTCTGCCATTGTGGAGTTTGCATGTCCTTCCCATGTCTTCATGGCTTTACTCCGGGCAATCCAGTTTCCTCCAGCATTAATGTGTCTGACTAGTATTGATGTAACCTTGCTCCTGTCATAGCCATTGGTAAATAAACAAAGCATTGGTCTGATGGCTAGAATGACCATGACAATGCTTTATTCCATGTCTCTTGAACCATTTGGTGTGTAAATTTGGATGGTTTTCTAGCTGTAAGAGCCACCCATGGACCAGTTGTAGCTGCTTGCAATGATGGCTGAAGTTCCCTACAGGTGCTTGGACACCCCATGGACTTCAGTGTAGATTTTTGACAACAGGAGCTTTCGCACCGTAGGAACATTTTCATAGTTCTTCAAAGTGTGCCCCCTTTGTTGCATGTTGGCACCGCAGGAACTGGGGACAACTGTAGTTCTTGTATATAGGATGCCTTGTATAGGTTCTTTTTTAGCTCCTATTTGAAGGCACGGTCTTTTGTCAGTGCATAGGAACCCTGAGTGACGTAAGAATATGACCAGTGAAGCGAGTGTTTGTGACGGGTCCAGACGCAAGTGCCTGTGTTGAGCTCAACTGCCCTTTTGAAATATATTTGTACTTCGTATCCATATAAACAACAGATTGTCGTGCTTTAAATGGAGAAAAACACAGACAAATGGACCGACAGAGAAGTCCAGGCTTTACTGAGGTCTAGTCCTAAGAATTGTTTGGAGCAAAGAGTCCAGCCATCCATGAATACAGGTGGAAAAAACAATCATTTGGGGGTCGGGGACAGATTAACAATATTTACAATACCGTGGTGCTTCAAAGTTTGTGAACCCTATTTGGACTACCTGTCACAACTCACTCAATCCTAATTATATATGCTATAGATTTTATTTTCTACTTTTTAGTTCATTTAATCTTAGCCTATATGTTATTCTATTCTAATTTTACATAGGGTATTTTCTTTACATATATTCTTTAATTCCTGTATTTAACATCCAGGATGCCCAAGGAGGATGGGTCCCTATTTGAGTCTTTGTCCCTCCAAGGTTTCTGCCCTGTAAGGTTTGGGGAGTTTTTCCCTTGCCACTGTCACCTAAGGCTTGCTCAACTAGGGCTTTGAGCCAATATATTTGTAAAGCTGCTTTGAGACAATGCTGTGTTGTAAAAAGTGCTATATAAATAAATTTGACTTGACTTGACCTTTAGAATTGTCTATATTTCTGCATAAATATGACCTAAAACATCATCATTTTCACACAATTCAAGTCCAAAAAGTAAGATAAAGAGAAAACCCAGTTAACAAATGGGGGGCAAAAAAGTGGCAAAAAGTTTAGACTTGGTCATTTATTTATTTAGGAAAATGATCCAATATTAATAGTAGTGAGTGCAAAAGTATGTGAGCCCTTTGCTTCAGTTATCTGGTCTGACCCCCCCTGTTGCAGCAATAATGCAGCTCTCTCTAAAACGTTTCCTGTAAGCTGTTGATTCAGTCCTGCTGGAGGAATTTTACCCATTCCTCCGTATAAAGACAGGCTTCAGCTCTGGGGTGTTGGTTGGGTTTCCTACATTAGCTGCCGCTCAGGTCCTTCCACAAACATTTTGAATGAATTAACGTCAGGACTTTGACTTGGGCATTCCAAAAACATCAACTTATTCTCTCTAACCATTAACCAGATTACGGAGCAAAGGTTCAATACTTTTGCCATCAAATAATATGTTTACTATTGGATCATTTCCTCAATAAAATCTTCTTCTAAGCAAATCTCAAAAACTATCCCTGGGGTCTTGGGGTGGGTGCAGAGGGTTCACTTGGTGGCAACTTGAGTAGTGGGCAACAGTCCATGGTAGGACACAATAAGAGTCCACTGGCTCTAGTGCTACGGGGGATGATCCCTCCCTACCCTCAGGACAAACTTCAGACAATTTCAGACCAAAAGCCCACCAGCACATAATACAATTATGGGTATTATGAAATTTTATTGTGGACTATGTGAACACGTCCATAGATTGGCAATCATGTACCAGAGTGGACAGTGAGTGCCGCTCTAAAAAGAGATAAAAGTTGATCACTTTAACTGGCACTGTTGGTAATCTTATGGCTGAATTTCTTGGGACACCTGCGTCTTGCCGTTGATGCTATATGGGGGAACCATGGAGTCCATGAGCTGCTCCTCGACATACTGGTTATCCACAAAACAGGTGATGCGCTTGGGCCTCACCAACAACTTGAGCTGATGCCAGTCTGTGTCAAACAGCCTCTTTGGGGAAAGAACCAAAATAAGAGATCAGGTGTCAACAGAGTGATCCACCATTTCAGACCAAATGAAATCACCAGAGGTCAAGCCAGGACTGACCTTAATGCCTCGGTCGTTGAATATGACAGTCTGTTCTCTCTTCATTGTGCTGGTAGTGGTAAAGGTAACCGACTTTTCTGCTCCATTAAAAGTCACAGAAACCTGCCTGGTCCCGTCTTGAGACAGGACCCTCCAGAGGTCAAACTTCATCCGGTGAGCTGGGTTCTTCACTCGCAGAGTCGCCACAAATACGTACGAAGGAGGGAGGCCTTCTGGGAAGATCTCCCTGAAAAACAAGCAATGTGTCCAACATTAATGTGGCTTAGTGAAGCAATTAATCAAACCACTCTGCCACAAATGGTATACCACATCATCAAGGGGTTCACCTCAGGGAGGACCTTAGGTCTTATATGAATCTATCTTTAGTTACCTCAAAAGTCATGCCTCAGAAACAGGCAAGATGTCTTCAAGCTGCCACTGTTGGCTCCTTGAGCAAGACCCTTAACCCACAATGGCTTGGATTGTAAAGACTGTATCAATTGTAAGTTGCTCTGGATAAGGGCGTCTGCTAAATGCTGTAAATGTAACTGTAAGCTGCAGTTGTTTTACTAAAATGCAGTGCCAGTGTTTCAAAAAGTCGATGCTAACTATTTTTGGGGATAAATACCATGACTTACTGTATTTCTGAATGCTGGCATGTTATGACCTGTTTATAAAAATGGCATTGTATGATTTTTGCAGATGATTCATGTAGTTCTTGTAGAAACCATGATGTACCCTCAGTGTCATGGATCATCCTGGTCCAAATATTGAGTTAGAAAAGTTCTTTACTTAAGTAAAGAACTTGTGTAATTCTGCCACCTCTGGACATTGGTGGTCCAAATGATTTGTCTCCTAACATAGCCTTAGAGAATGGACTTACTGATAGCTACTGACCCTCACTATAATTATCTACAGGAATCAGTCCAACTCTGGTATTTATCTCTTTAAAGAAGTTACCTGGTGTTGCGAGTGAAGTCGAAGCGAGGGTTCAGGAGGTAAGCACCTTCCGTTATGAGAGAACCTTGGACCTTTTTAGCCACTTGCTCGATCCCCATCAGAGTCATCAGGTCGAAACCCTTCTGCCCATTCACAGTACCAGGGATCCTCAATGGACACACAGACTCTAAGGACAATACCATGAGACCAAGTTAGTGCACAGTTCTGTGGGGCTTTTTGTACCATTATAGCACACATCATTTTGCTTCTTTACCATATAGCACATAATTAATAACAAACAAATATGAATAATGAAGGTAATTATACACTGCATGAAAGTGGAGAATATGGGCCAGTCAAACAGGACACAGTGTTAACTGATTCGTCCCAGTGGTTATGGAGCCAACGGGTCTTTCCTCCTCATCTCCATTCAAATACACAACGCTACAGAGTGCTTAAATTGTCTACCATGACTTCCAAATCATCCTTAGGATCCCATGCTCTGGATTACATGCTGTTAGGCTTCTCTCCCAAAAATGACCCAGCATGTGCCATAGTGGAGCTCAACTCACCCTCACAAAGCTTCTGCTCCATCATATCTCTTATATTCCCGATGGAGGTGTAGTCCTCCACATGCAGCACGTAAGTGGAGGATGGCCTTTTGGCCATGGACTCCAGCTCGGCGTTGGTGATATCGTCTCCCACACCCACAGCGAACAGGACAATGTTCTGCGCTTTGGCCTCCATGGCTGGGTCCACCACATCATCCTGCGACCGGCCGTCTGTCAGAACTACAGCAATGCGGTTTCTGCTGGCCTTGGTGGTGTGGTTGACTGTGGAGAAGACGTGGTCAATGGCGAACTTGATGGCACGGCCTGTCTGAGTTTTGCCCCCAAGGTAAGAGATGGCAGAGATGTCCCGCAGAAGGGTCTGAGTGTCCTGGTGCTTCCCCAGAGGGATCTCCAAGCGCGGCGTGTCACTGTACTGCACAAGGGCCACCTGAGTGTGTCGGGAGCTCACATCAAAGCTGCTGGTGATGTTCATCAGCCAGCGCTTTGCCGTGTTGAAGTCTGCAAGCCCCAGACTTGAAGAGCCATCAAGGATGTACACCAAGTCGTTTGCAGTGGTTCTACAACCTGCAATTCCAGGAAATTCTTTTGTCTACAGATCTACAGTATGGTGCAAAAGTATTAGGCATTCTAAAGTTCTTAGCTTATATTCTTCTTATTCTTCGTCTAAGTTTTAGTGCTGTTTGCACTTTGTAGTTCTACAGTTATAAACTGTTTCTCTACGTAATTGTTTGTCCCCTTTACTCTGTTCTTTAATGGTCAGGACCCCCACAGGACCAGTACAGATCAGGTACTATTTGGTTGGTGGACTATTTTCAGTCCAGCAGTGACACTGATGTGGTGGTGGTGTGTTAGCGTGTGCTGTGCTAGTATCAGTGGATCAGACACGGCAGTGCTGTTGGAGTTTTTAAACACCTCTTAGTGAAAATAGTCCACCAGCCAAAAATGTCCAGCCACCAGCATCCTGTAGGCAACATCCTGTGAGCACTGATGAAGGATTAGAGGATGATTTACATCTGTAATTGTAGAACTACAAAGTACAGTGACCACAAAAACTTAAATAAGGAATAAACTGAATATAAGAGTCTTTTGCACACTACTGTATATGGACGAAGGTCTGGGAAAGTACATTAAGCAAATATAAAAAAGTACTAACAGTGCAAAATACAGCAGTATTCAAGAACTTTCCAACACCTTAAATGCATAGATACAAGAGCACAGCAAGAAAGGTCAAGATTTGTAAGCTACATTCAAGAATGAGTAGCATATGATCAGAGAAATAACAAACCAGCTTGACTGTCTTCTTGATCATGTCCATAGGTGTGGGTCAGGAACAGGCAGACAATTAGCGCTTTCAAATTCCATTTCCTCATTATAGGTAAACTGGGAACAGACAGATAAACAGAGTTATGACTTGGCAGATGCTTTTATCCCCCTGCTAAAAAACAGCAAAGACAAGCACATATTGTGTTTTTTTTCAACACTGCTGTGCTGGTAAGTCAATAAGACCAAGTAAGTTTCCATGCTCCATATTGGTCCAAATTGGTTTATGTTGGTTAAAGTTGATCTGTAGCTGGTTTAGCTGGTTGACCAGCATGCCAGGGTCCCAAACATAACATATGCTGGTCTTTGCTTTATTTTTAGTAGGGCCACAGCAGCTTTCAGATGACACAACAACCCAATAAAACAACCCAAACAGAATTCTCTGTCAGACTCCGGATTTAAATGCACACCCCCAGATGTTGATTACTAGATGAGAAGCTTAACCACTGGTGGATCAGTGATCCACCACTTGACATCAGCCATCATCCTGCACTCACCTCCGGAGATCATTTCCTCTTTAAAAGCACCCAATTTGCCAAACAACCGACTTTAAATGACCCATTACCACTTTGCAGAAACTTCCAGACTCACCTCTTGTTAGATGGGACTGTGATATCACCCAAGCTCCTCAGAACAGTACCTAGAAAAAGAGGAATCTGCTTGTCGTTGACAGGAGCCACTGTGCAGAAGTTCAGCTGGATGAAAGGAAGGATGGATGGATGGGGCATTTATAGCTCCCCAGGCGGTGACGTATATCTCCAGCGCTCTGAATGAGAGGGTAAGAGGGCTCGCTGCAAGACAGAGGGAGGAAGGGAGGAGTGTGGCTTCAACCCCTCCACAAAACCTTCAAAGAAAAGTTAACTGGCTACACGCTTTCAAGACACAAATAGTACGGCCGACACTGCCTGCTGGCTGTCAAGCATTTAGCTATTTGGTGCAGCCTATTGGCAGTGTGCTTTCACCCTCCAGATCTAGACAACGCTCTTGTTCTTCTCCAGACACGCAGTTGGACTCCAGCAAAATATTTGCCCAAGTTTAGGCTCAATACATTAACACAGATGTTGGTTACTTACATTTACTCAGGGTAGGCGTTAAGGCTAATAACCGCTGCTGTGGCCTGAATGAAAAGGTATGCTTACAGGATAAGCAACAGACAGGATGGATCATGGTTAGAACCGTCAGTGGAAACCACATAAGGGAGAAGACGGGGGCACCTGAAACTGCAAGGTAGCTTTTTAAAATGCTCCCTCTCTGTGTTTATTTACACATCCAGACCAGCGCCCAACTCTTCTGTTCAAACACTGTTACATTAGCCCAGCTATTTTGAATCAAAGGTGGGCTTACAGCTGGTGCAGCCTGGGGCTAAATATACTCAGGTTGCTCACCAGTGAATTGGCGCCTAGCTTGGGTCAAGTCATTTAAGGACTCTGATTAAGAAAGTGGAGAGATCAGCATTGAGACAAGTCAGCTGTGAAGACATATACATTTACATTTAGCAGACGCTCTTGTCCAGAGAGACTCACAATCCTACAATGCACAAACCAAGAATACTCACTGACCAAAAAATCATAATGCGCCCACCCAGAAATGTCGGATTGACGCAAAACTTGGCATGCAGTTCTCTCTCGGGCAGATATGTAAATGATTACAGGTGTGGTCTGATTAGACACTAGGTCTTGCCACAAGAGGGTGTAAAATTGCTTCCCCCGCTGCCCTATTAAAAGGCTTTCAGAGGCTTGTTGAGAGATCGCTGACTGCTAGACACACTCAAAGACATTTTGCCCAGTTGATAGACTTTGAGAGGGGGCGCATTATTGGACTAACAGCAGCAGAATGGTCGTTTCGACAAATTACTCACCACCTAGGCTGTTCTGACCCAGCTGTTAGGAGGTGTTGGGAGCAGTGGTTCAATGAGAGCATGCACACACAGCGAATAGGCTCTGGATGGCCCAGACAGACCACCAGTATCGTTTAACCCACCGACAAACACAAGCAGCTCCCACAGTTTTGTTGTCCACCATCCAGACACAGGTGGCACCTTCACTACACACCCCTGTCACTGCCCAGACCATTCCCAGGCCATTATCAGAAGGAAACTTGTTATAAATACGTCCATTACGTATCCTGCAGTGCTGTCGTGAATGAGAAACCTGGTCTGCTACAGACTGGAACCAACTGTCTTTAGTGACGAATCCAGGTTCTTTTTGGGATCCAATGACAGTCAGGTTTGAGTGTGGAGTGCTTCAATCCTGTCTTTGCTGTGGATCGACACACTGCCCCATCTGCTGGTGTCATAATCAGGTGAGCCATAGCATACGACAATCAATCACCCCTAGTAATGATACGAGGGACACTAACAACTCAGCGATATGGACGTCCTGCAGCCACGTGTTACCTCTCATGGCAAGGCTTTAACTGGCATTGTTCAGCAGGATAATGTTCACCCACACACAGCAAGGATTTTCCAGGATGTTTTCGAGCATTTATGGGACCAGCTGGAAAGCTAGCTTGGGCAAATAGGAGTGTGCAGGATCTACAGACCCAGTTGCAACATCTGTGGGCAAATGTGCTGCAGGATACCACACAGAACCTGTATGCTTCCATGATCAACCACATCTCATCTTGTATCCAGGCTAGAGGCGGCCTAACATGGTCACTAGAGCCTCCTTTCAGTTGTATAGCTTCCCCCAATAAACGTATCCTTTTTCTCCAATATTGTAATCACTTACATATAGCATCATTACATTCACACATAAAAAGAGCTATTTTTTGTCAGTGAGTGAAATTGTGGGTTAATGGCCTTGGTCAAGGGCCGGACACTAGCAGCTTGGCAGTGATAGGGCTTTAACCCTGGATCTTCTGGTCCACAGTCCAGTACTTTGCCCATTATGGAACCAAAGTCCTGACACAATGTAGAAGAGGTGTTAACTGAGATGAATAGGAAAAGGGGCAATGAATGAGGTTATTAATGGATACACTAATCACATTTTCTTTTATATTTTCAATCATATTTCTGTTACTATCTGTGGATTTTATGATACTTAGTATTGGCTGTTTAATCAAGATAACACCTTTATTTGCTTTACTTTCTGCATTATTTTCTTTTGGATAACAAGCTTAAGATGGAAATAATTATCTTAAGTGCTACTTTACAGAGAAAGGAGAACATTTATAGTCAGCCATGGTTGTGGTAATTACTCAAAACATCTGTTAGAGCAAACACTAGAGTACAGAACCTGCAGAGAGCACTTCTTTCAGTAACATAAATCTGTACTTTTAGTGTGCTACAGGGAGAAATGGCCTGGGTCCGAATCAGAACGGGTATAACGCAGGTACATTATTGGCAGTTGAGCTTGTCACCCAGTGCTACTCCAGCGATCCATTCTGAGCCCTGAGTGATACTGGTGCACCGTCCAAGGATGAGAAACCCAAGTAAGGTTGGGTATCGTTTGTATTTCGTTTGTATTTTATTTTATTCTGCTTATCCATTCCGGTTCTTATTGATTCCAAGTTTGAGGTCCAACATGGTGGGAAGAATGTGCCAAATGTTTAGGTATAAAGCATATATTTCAATTGTATGATTCATGAATTTTAGCCTTTTCATTGCTAATGAGAAGGAGGTATCACAGACTGGCTGTACTGGATATGCTAGCAAGTTGCTAGTGTGGTCTGTGGTGCTGGCTAATGCGGGAGAGTCTACAACGCTTAACTTGAACAAAGCTTTATGTGGCTTCATGTACTAAAACAATGACCTAGGAACATCAAACTTCTCTCTTTTACTATTGGTCATAGATAATCCCTACTGCTGCAATAAAGAACATGTGGTCCAAAATGAAAGTAACCATTTTTACGTTACGCTGTTTACTTATAAAAATATAAGTATAAGTGGGTTTAAATGGGAAGAACAAAGCTTAACATGAAAATGCTTACTTTACTTTTGCTGATCATGTATCGTGCTCGTGCTTTATAAGTTTTGTCATGTTGGAGCTGCAACCTCCTTTACAACAGATCAACTTCTCACACATTGCGTTTAACCTTTTTGTTTTCTCTCAAAGTGGAGCCAAGCTTTTGAGCATCCATCTTCCATCTTCATCGAAACAAAGCTACGTGATGATGTACGTGATTACATGCCACACTGGTTTTGCACCAATTGTTGCATACATTACTCGAGCATCTGGTACTATACTAAGCAACCAAGTCTACAAGCAATTCTAATACAAAATGCTGAAAAGAATCTCAATCACTATTCCCACACAGTTTTACAAAAAGCGTTGACTTTAACTTCTAATAACATTTCAGAAAAGGCTAACACATTTGGCTCTCGAAGAGAGGAGGCCAGATTGAGGATCATCCCCTGCCACTGCAACAACAGTCCCTGAAGGATCCTGTGATAGACCGGCGTCTTGTTCAGGGCACATTTCTGCCTGAACAATTCCTGGCCTGGACCAAGATCAAAGCAAAAGCATCCCCTTTTACCCCCTGTTTATCCTGTTCAGGGTCATGTAGCCTGTTCCAGAATTCAGTGAGCACAGGCAGAGGTGTACAGGATCATAGTGTTCCTTGAACACATTACCAAACCATCAGGTTGCTAGCACCATCCAGGATTCGAACCCATTCCCTCAACAACTGTCATTTCCCGCAGCTGGATCTTACCAGAGCTGCTCAATCCAAGAAGGTTAGTGGCTAAAAAAGAGAGAAAGAATTGTTGGAGCATTGGTAATGGATTCACTTCTCAAGAGCATCTAAAGCATTTCTTTACTTTAATTTTTCATTTTAATACAGTAGCATGACGTCACTACCGATTAATGATTATCACACTTGACTCTGTAAGCACATCAGGCATCATCAGATACCTCACATGACATATATTAAATGTAATACTGATAATCAGTTTTGGATTGGTACACAACCTAATGGCTGTACACCCATCAGCCATAACATTCAAATCACCTGATATTCTGTAGGTCCCTCCTCGTGCCACCAAAGCGCTGACCCATTGAAGCATGGACTCCACAAGACCTCTGAGGTATCCTGTGGTATCTGGCACCAAGACATTAGCAGCAGATCTTTTAAGTCCTGTAGGTTGTGAAGTGGGTCTCCATGGATCAGGTTTCTTTGCTCTGCACTTCCCACAGATGCTTGATCTGATTGAGATCTGGGGGATTTGGAGGCTGCAACACCTTGAACTCTTTGTCATGTTCCTCTAACCACTCCAGAGCAAGGTTTTTTTTTTTGTAAGGTGGCAGGGAACATTACCCTGTTCAAATTAGGGAATAGCATTGCCATGAAGGGATGCATTTAGGTGTTACGTGTCAGGCTAACGTATACATGACCCAAGGTTTCCCTGCATCACACTGTTAATGTTATTCTCTTCACCTGTCAGTGCTTTTAACATTATAGCTGACCTGTGTATCTTCTTTTTCCAGGTTTGGATGTCTTCCATGATGTTTCCAGGATTGTGTGATCCTTCAACAATCAGGTATGAAACTGTAATTAAAAGGAATAAAGGATGTAAGTGCAGAAATGTATTTGTTTTCTTTCTCTTTGAGGATTTATCGATGTTCAGATCTTCACAAGATCGGTGGTTTAAATCGGCAGATCTCTCTATGATAAACAAGCGTGGTTAGATGACATTTAGCTTTTTAAGATGAAACCCAATGCTAGTTCTGATGCTTTTCTTTTCTGCTGTAGCCTGTGATTTCTGATTTCCACACAAACTTCAAAGATTAAACGTGGTGGTTTAATGACATTTTGTTACTGTACTTAAGAATATATACACACACACACACACTTATAAAGCCTTTCTAACACGTTTTAATGTACAGCATATTGCCTTCTACTCCCTAAAATAACTGTTTACACATTACACTGTTTTCATTAATCAGACACGAGGTTTTTCCATGTCCACAGGACAGTGAATTCTGTTTATGTAATGGATATATGAGAATATAATACCTATATTAAAAAGATATAATATTTTTAAGTTTTGCATAAGTTTTTTTAGAATTAGGTAGTGTAGTGTTTAGAAAACGAATTGCCTTTAAAATGGTGAGGCTGCAGTTTGTTCAGCTAAACTGTAATGACAATGTTTCACTATTGTTTGGGTTAAATATCATGATTTACTGCATTACTGAATATTACCATGTCTAGTTATGAGGGATTTAGCAGCATTTATTAAAAAAAAATCCAAAGTATTCTGTGTATTTTGGCTCATAGTGTCTGAAAACCTTTTATGCTGCTTTTGCTGTGGTTAGCTAAAGATGATAATGTCATTTGTATGATTTTTGCAAGCGTCATTGATGTGAAACTTCGTCACTAACAGACATCCTGTATCAAACATTGAGTTTGAAAGGTTTTTTAGAGACATACTTTTACTTTCTTACTTTAAGTACATTTAGTAGTATGCACTTTTATACTTCCACTTCAGCAAAGAATATAAGCCATGCTAACACTTTTACCTCAGTATTTTTATCAGATCGGTAGAACTTTTACTTAAATATACGAACCGATACTGATATAAATGACATCCTACTGACATGTTTCAAGTAAGTGGGATACTTTAATACTGTACAGCAGCAAATTTAAAACCAGTCATCATGTCAAAAGAAACGATGCGCATGTGAGGGAATAACCTCAGTACCGTAACACGCCATTTCTATCGACTCTATTGGGGCTATTGAGAGGTATGTTAACTCAGCACCCTCTGGTGGAGCAGGAAGGAAGTGCCGAGGGAAACATTTCCATTTATTTGGCTCTTGTCGCTTTTATTCAGATACTTACAGTCTTACACGTTAAAAAGTCAAGCTTTGTGGGTTAAGGGCCTTGCTCAAGTGCTTTGACTTGAACCCGGTTCCTTCTGGTCTATAGTTCAGTACCATAACCGTTGCACCATCATAAGCCAGAATAGGCAGGAACGTTTCACTGTTTCCATAAATAATGTACATCCAGTTTTCATTCATATACAAAATATACCCGTACAATGTTCAGTCTCAAGGTGGAAATGCACCCAGGCAATCAAGCTCGACTCTTAACGTCAAGATGTAATGCAATGTCGCCCACTAGTGGACAGAATGAGTACTGGAAAAAAAAGATTTTAACTTGATGTATGGCATTACATCAGGTGCAAGATGCATTTGTTGTGAATCATTACTCGAAAGAAGTTGTTTTTTTCCTGTGAGTAAATCAGAGTGCAGATTTTATTTAGGCACGAAAAGGAAGGACTGATTTATTCTGTTTGAATAGACTGTTGATATTCAATAGCGACAGAAAAAAGTTCAATTAACATAGCTGGTCTCTGAGCCCACCTTACCCCGAGACCGAGACGGCTCATTTATGGTCTCGAGACCAAACTCGAGTCCTACAACACTAGCTGAGAGAATAAAAAGATACCAGACACTTACATGTTTTACAAGTTTTATATAAACACAAACTCAAACAGTACAAAAGCAGCAAAACAGCCCCAGACCTCTGAGGCTTAAACAGGAACGATCGGCTTCCAAGATAACAAGGACTGGCTGATGGGTTCATCTGTCCCATCGTGTGCCATGAAAGGCTTTATAAACTTCATAAAATAGAATATCTCAATGATCTCATCATAGTCCAGAGAGTCGGTCAGGTCCTTCTCGAATGCCAGCAGACTCAGAGGGGTGAGTCGTGCCGTCAGCGCTGACCTCTGACTCGCAGCCTTGATCGCATGAACGCTCGACGACAGTCTTTGAGGGGTGCAGGCCGAGACGGGGACAGTCAGGAGGATTTTTATCACGAGATGCAGATTTGGAAACGTTTCCTTGCTGCAACAGTCCAAGATCTCCATGAGGGACTGACGGCATCCCGTCGCTCTCGCAGTTTGCCTTAAAGTTTGCGAAAACGAAGACAACTCCGCGTCGAACAGATCGAGCCCGTAGAACCTGCAGACTGGAAGGATGCTTTCTGCCAAGTCCGCTTCGCCGCCGGTTTGAAGCGAAGCCGCAGCCTTCATGAGGTCGTACGAGTCGTCCCTGAACCTGTGGTTGAGTTCATTCATCTGGCAGTCGAGAACCCGATGCCAGAGAGCACGCAGGTCGTCGTCGCAGCTCACTCTTGTGGACGGATCTTCGTTCTGAGCATGGAGTTTCCGTTTCCGTGAGGGTAAAAGGTCCCAGTTTGTGATCTCGTTCTTCTCCACAAGCTCGTTGGTTGCTTTCAGGATTTGGTCAAACCCGCCCTGGTCGTCGTTGCGCAGATTTCCAAGACTCTGTTTCAGGTGCTCGACGGACTCGATGCAGTCCGTCACGGATAACGAGGAGCTCTGCAGGTCTTTGGTGGCGAAGTCTGACAATTTGGACAGCTCTGAAAAAGCAAGGAGGAGGAAGATGAACTTCTTCGTTTGCATCTGCTGCAGGAGGCACTGGGCCTCGATCGCTGGCTGCTCTCCACTTTCCGCACACTCGCTCAGAATTTCCAGAACGGCTTCGAACACGTCCACGATCTCGCCTGTGGAGCTCCAGCACGCGTCGGCACCCCTGTCGAGGTTAAGAGGGGCACGGCCCGGGTGCAGCTCTGTTTGAATCTCGAGAAACCGCCCATGTGTCCTGGTTAGAAAAGCATACAGAGCGTGGGTGACCTCGAAAAAGCTGCTCACGTCACCGGATGCCTTCGAGACGTTACACAGCATGGAGTTCAGGCACTGCGAGTGGTAGTGGAGGCACGCAGCCCGCGGAAAACTGCGTTTCAAGGTGCTCCCCAGCTCACCCTTGTGGCCGTACGTCACGGGCGCGCCGCCGAAGCCGAACCCCACGCATAAATCCGGATCGATCTCGAACGGTTCCAAGAGTCGGCTGACTTTAGCCGCTGTCCCTTCTGAGGAATCGTCAACAAACCCGACGGCTCGCTCTTTAACGCACCCCCTGTAGAGGTATCTCAGATGGACCGCGATGAGGTCCTTCCTGCACTGGTCCTTGCAGGCGTCCATCAGGATTGCATAATACGTGTCAACGGTGTCGTGCAGCTCCAGCTTGATTCGTCGCAGGAGCAGTGACGCGGCGGCATCGACGAGATCGTTCTGGACGTCCCAGCTGCAAAGAGCCGTGTTATGGGGTATGGCATCGAATCTGGTTTTAATGCCCGGGTCATATTTAGACAGGAGCTCAAACAGATCGCTGAAGCTCTGCTCGTTCGGTTTGTCAGGACAAAACCAAGGCTGGTGCCTGGCGCAGAAGATGACAACATCGAGCATGACTTTGAGATGCTCCCGGTTGTTCTCGACCAGCTTAGAACTGACCGTCTCACTCAGGCCCTGGTGAGGAACAGCTCCACTGCTGGACTGTTGGAGGTCCTTGTAGTTGGTGTACCTAAACAGGGCTGAGCAGTGAGCTTTACTGGCCTCGTGCTTGGAGCAGGCCTGGTAGATGCGCTTCCAGTTCCTGAAGCCTCGTGTGAACTTATCAGCGATCAGGTTGTTCCCGAAATGTCTGCAGACCTTACAGAAGATCGCGTCCTTCACGATGCTGTACTCCAGCCACGCCCCGTAGCGGGTGTACCAGTGGGCCGTGAATCTGCGAGGCTTTCCGGATATGACAGACACGGGGAACTTGAGCAGGACAGGCTGGGCTGGAAGCTCATCGATGCTCGACAGGTCTGAAGCTGGATCTGCTGCGTGCACGGGACACCCGAGCGAGCTGCTCTTCTCCTCCTCATCACTCCCGTAGCTCACGTTACTCACGCACTCCAGGTCTGCCTCACGGGTAATGAGCCACTTCTGCGCCGTGCTTTCACCTGCTGCCGGATCATCTCTCACATCCTCGGTCTTCACCCCGCGCTTTGTCGCTGCTCTTTCTTTACGGTTATTCCTGCTACCGGAGCGACTTATTAGTGTGGACATTATAGGCTACTCCTGACGCTGCCTGCGTGCTCATAAACACGTCCGTGTTGCAACGACTTTATCTTAGCAAACGTTCCGAGACAAACAAACAACAGTACTAATGTTCTAAAACTACTATTACAAATAATAAAAAAAATAGTAACAGTAATAATATACTAACGCTAAAGCTACTGACAATATTACAACTACTGTACTTCTACTACTAATAATAGAAACGACTACTAACAACTAGTGCTATCATTACTGCTACTGCTAATACTACTACTACGAATAAAAACAATAACAATATATTAATACTACAACTACTGCTATTAATACTAATACTCCTATTAAACCGAACAATATACTAACACTGTACTACAACTATCACTACTACTACATGTACTAATTAAAATAATCAACAACAATAATAATACTACAACTACTGCTGATATTACAACTACTACTACTATTACTAGTGCTACTAATAAAATAAAATATCATAATAATAAAAACAATAATAATATACTAATACTACAACTACGGCTAATATTACTTCTATTAATAATAACAATAAGCATAATAACAACAATAAAAAACTACTTCAGTTGCTACTACTACTACTACTACTACTAATAATAATAATAATAATATATAATAACAATAATAATAGTCTGCATGGTTCCCACAGTGGTGGGCTACAGTATTATTACTATTATTATTATTATTATTATTATTATCTCAATGCTCGATAGAAATTATGAGATCTGCTGTAGGGCCTTACGCTCTTTACTCTAATGACAAAGAGACATTTTGAGGTTTTTTTATCCCTAAGAGGGAAGCATCCCCCCTCCCATAAAAAATGTTTAAAACCACTATAAACAAGACTTTACAAAAACACTAGTGGATCATCCAAAAAACCTCAACTTTCTTCCCCTATATGCTTTAAAATGTATGTATTAATTTGCATTCAGTTGGAAGATATATGTTATATTTAAGTTTATTCTCTGCATGGGTTAATGTATTTTCATTTAGAAAATCTCAAAACATGCCATTTGACCATGGGTGCATAAGATTATATGGGACATTTAAGTAGTGGTAGAATTTAGCTTTATTAAAAATTCTAAACAGAAATAACCAAAATATTACAGAATGTGTGTACAGTGTGAGTGTGTGTATGAGTGTATGTGCCCTCTGATAGATTGGTGCCCTGTCTAGGGTTGTTCCTGCCTTGCCCCCTGTGCCGCTGGCTAGGCACCGTCTCTCAAATGACCCTGTCCAGGATTAACTGGATAAGAAACTGATTGAATGAATGTTATTAAATTCAGAACCATTATTTAATTCAGAACTGTAACTCAGTTTAGAACTGGTATTTAATTCAGAGCCTTTATTCAGTTAGTTATTTAATTCAGAACCATTACACAGACTAGAACCCTTATTTAGGATAATTCAGAACCGTTTAGAACCGTTATTTAATTCAGACCATAACTCTGTTTAGAACCGTTATGTAACTCAGAGCCGTTATTAAACAGTTACGTATCGAGAAGTTTCTACGAACACGAGCACTCACTGGACCCTTCTAGTAATATTTAGGACCCAGGGGTTTAAAGCAGGGTAGGGGTAGGCTGGTGGGAGGAGTCAAGCATGATTGACATGAGGTTTCCGGAGGCACGGTTTGCGAGTAATCAACACACTCGTTCCGTTCGATTCTAATTTGGAGTCGATTCCAATTCTGATTCAATGTGTTGTTTCGACTGTGTGAATTTCTCAATTACACAATCTACAGATGTTTTATTTTCATTTTTTATGGTTTTAAATATAATTAACTAGGCCTAATTTACCTCTGAAGTCTTAGCACAGCATGAAACGAGATCTTATGTATATTTTTCAGTGTATTCTATTCAATTACGTATTGACAACGGATCTTGAACCATTAATATCTTTCATTATGTCATTTAATTGACTTGGTAAAGTGATTTTCACGACTGTGGACTTTTTAAATCATCTTTAAGATTCAGTCACACACGTTTCTTGACTATGAGCGCAAACTGTACACTGTGTGAATCGACTCCACAGCTTCAGAATCGACTCATGAATCTGAGGTATCGACTCTTTTTTTTTGGGATCTCCCAGCGCTCGTAATCCGGTGACTTGACCACAGCGACACACCGCCTGTCTGAAGTAGTTCGTCACGGTGGTGGTCGAAATTTCCGTGGAAATCGTTGACGAGTTTTTGGCGGATGTATAAAACGCGGTCAGGAGGCGATATCTGTGGATACCAATGCTTGTTTACCGGACCGGCTTTCGGTAGTTGATAATGCTGAAGATGAGGCTGCCAGCGGCGGAGGGAGACAGCGACGCGGCCGAGGGCGAACGACGGGAAAATAACGGCGAGCGCGGCTTCCACCGGCTCAATCCGACATTGAACGGTTATAACGGCTGCGAGGAGGAGACAGCGCCTCGCGCTCCCCGCGAACTTGACAAGGAGTCCGTGTTCGAATGGTTCGGTTTACGGTTGAGCCCGGCCCGGCGCGTGCACTTCCTTACGGGTCTCCTGCACATGTGCCAGCCGCTCGAGCTCCGGTTCCTCGGCTCGTGCCTGGAAGACCTCGCGCGCAAAGACTTTCACGTCCTGAGGGACGTCGAGGCGCGAGCAAACAGTCCCGCCGACCTACGGCTCCTCACCGACATCAGTGACCCGGTGGTCCTTTCTCATCTCCTGGTCTGCCTCCCGCTGCTCGGCTCCAAGAACCGGGAATGCGCCACCATCCTGTACGGCACGCTCAGCCGGATCGACGTGCTACACGCGAGCAACTGCTGCGGCGTAACCGGGCACCACCAACCGGAGCCGGTGGATCAGCTGGAGCAGCTGGCGTTGCTCTTCGCCATGGCGTCTCTGCACCCAGCCTTCACCTTCCACCAGAGGGAGGAGATCCGGGCTCAGCTCGAGAGAGTGGACGCCTTACTGGAGGAACGGAACCGGAACCACTGCGCCTGCGCAGCGCCGACACTGGTAAGCAGACTGGTAACACTGGAGTTCTCCCAGTAATGATGATTGGGTGATGCCAGGACTTTTATAAGTCCATTAATACTCTGTATTTTGATATAATGTGCTCCATTATTTTGTGGGTAGCGAGGCCCAGATTTTAATAAAGGTATTAATTCTACATCAGTTTATTCGGTTCAACTGCTTATTAACGGAAATATCAAGTCAGCCAATGACATGGCAGCAACCCAGGGCATTCAGGCAAGTAGACATGGTCAAGACGATCTGCTGAAGTTCAAACTGAGCACCAGAATGGGGAAGAAAAGCGATTTAAGTGACACTGAACATGGCATGTTCAATATGTTAGTGCTCGGTGGGCTGGTTTGAGTATTTCAACAATTTTCACACACAGCCATCTCAAGGGATTACAGAGAATGGTCCGGAAAAAGTCCAGTGTGGGAAGTTCTCTGGGTAAAAATGCCTTGTTGATGCCAGAGGTTGGAGAAGAATGGCCAGACTGGTTTGAGCTGATAGAAAGGCGACGGTAATTCAAATAACCACTCGATACAACCAAGGTACGTGGAAAAGCATCTCTGGATGCATAACGTCAAATGTTGAAGCAGAAGAACAGAAAACTGAGGCTACAATTTGCACAGGCTTACCGAAATTGGACAAAAAGAAGCTTGAAAATGGATGGAATGGATGGAATTTGCCATAAACAGCATAAAAGTGTGGTTGTAAACCCCACAGCCTACATGAGTAGTACTCCATCCAACAGAGCACCTTTGGGATGTGTTGGAACGGGAGACTCGCATCATGAATGTGCAGCCGACAAATCTCCAGAAGCTGTGTGATGTTGATATGGGCCAAAATGACTGAGGATTGTTTTCAGCACCTTGTTAAATCTGTGCCACAAAGAATTAAGGCAGTTCTGAAGGCAATAGGAGGTCTGACCTGGTACTAGCAAGGTGTACCTAATAAAGTGGCCAGTGAGTGTGTATCCGGACACTTCCTTCTATGGTTCATTACTGTGAGAGAACGGGTAAATGCAGAGGCCAGTGTGACTGTGCTATTTGATGACATCGTGGTTCATGGGAATGGACTTCTGATATATCGTACTTCTGTCCCGTCAGTATTTATATTTCTGTCCGTCAAGATCTTTGAAGGGTGGCACGGTGGCTCGGTGGGTAGCACTGTCGCCTCACAGCGTCTGGCTCCTTTCTGTGTGGAGGCTGCATGTCCTCCCTGTGTCTGTGTGGGTTTACTCCGGGTACTCCAGTTTCCTGGTATTTATAAAGTGCCCCTAGTGTGAGTGTATGTGCCCTACATTGGATTGGCACCCTGTCTAGGGTCGTACCCTGGCTAGGCACCGGCTGTTCCGCGACCCTGTCCAGGATCCACTGGATAAGAAAGTGAGTGGATGAATGATGAAGATCTTTGAACTCTGACCTATATGTACTGGTGTGGAAACCTTATCTCCAAATATTGCCTCGATTGCATTATAGCAGATTTTGAAATTTACACAAATGATTATAACCTGATTAATTGTCTAGATAAACAGTATCATTGTGATAAAGATTCAGTTAGGAACAGTCACATCTGACCCTTAGAGTTACAACTTGGCATGTATTTTTTCCCTATAGTTATGTAATTACCATGTAACCTAATTACTAGGGATGCACCGATACAGAATGTCTTGGGCCGATATGATAATCGATGTTTAGCACATTACTGATATTAAAACCGATAATTTAACCTTTCTGCATTTAAAAAACCTTTGCATTATAATACATATATGGACTGTTTAAAACTGGATCGGTAATTTATTTTAGCAGTAAAATAATAATAACAAGCAGTTAAACAGTTAAATCAGACACAATGATTACTGTAAACATAAGGTGCGGTTCACTCAAAGGAAAAATGGTTTCATTCCATTTTTTCTATCCTTCCTTTAAAAAGGTAAGAATCTTTTTTAGCAACAAGAACAAAGAACAATACAGTCAGCAACATCAGATATTTTGCTTACTGAGTAACAGCCAAAAGAAAATGATATAGAAGAAAAGAAAGAAATATAGAAGAATATAAGAAGAAAAGAAAAATATTCATATGTAAATATATAAGACATTTTGGTTATAATATCAGTTAAAATTCTAATATCGGACCGATAACTGAAAAAAATCTGTATATCGGCAAATAATATATCGGCCGCCGATGTATCGTGCGTCACTAGGTGTAACGATACATGCTGCTCACAATATTTGACTCACAATACTGAGTTCACAATTCGTTTTACTTAGGATCTTAGGATTAAGCATTTAAACAACAAAAAAACTTTAGTCCCCTGTAATAAATGGAACATGGGTTTGAAATGGTAAAAATGCTCTATTATAGCATCTCCATATATTAAATAGTCGAAGATATAATTTCTGAAGAATAACAAGTCAAAATAATGTATACTTGTCGTGTATATAATCAAAAAGCATCTTTTAGTTTGATGCAATTAAAAGAAATTAGGAGTTTAAATGCGTATGGGAGCATGACACGTGATTGCGCCCTCTGGTGTTCAGAAAATGCAGTTGCGTTAGATGGCGTAATTTACATTTACAGCATTTAGCAAACGCCCTTATCCAGAGCGACTTACCAAATTGGTACAGTTCTTACATCCAAGCCATTGTGGGTTAAGGGCCTGCTCAAGGAGCCAACAGTGGCAGATTGGCAGAGGTGGGATTTGAAACCTGGACCTTCAGGTCCAGGGTCCAGTACAGTAACAGTAGGCCACCACAGTGAACCTCTGTTTGTAATGTGAGAGATGTGATGATTATGCTCTTGAAACTCGATGTGGTTGATGAGATCATTTTTAAACATGAAAACATGCGGACCATCGGCTAGCTTCTTAGTAATGCTTGTTGCGATGTAACACTTAGACTAAAATGGTGGTCCCAGCGTTTGACTTTGGATCAGTTAGCATTTAGTGCATGTCAGTGGAGGATTTTGTACCACTTTGTTGGTTTAGTGTGATAGTAAACAATACAGTCCGAATCTGCGATCAGGATAATGTCATTGAACCGATAACAAATCTCGTCCAGTAAAACAGCCAGTGTTGTTTGTTTTCCCACATTTGGTTTACTGCTATAAGATACATAAAAAATGGGCCAGCACCGAAACTGTAGATGCAGTGCAGTTCTGGGGTGCTTTGGAAGTATGGCAGGCTCTGAAGCGTTAACACAGGGCAGCGAACGAAAGCAAACATTCCTGGCACTTCGCACTCAGCAGAGACGTGGTTGAGATTGATCTATCTGGAGTCGCATTGCGATGCTCATGTTAGTTTCCACACCTGACCCGAACTCAACACCTCGTAGTAAGCTCTTCTGTTAGATTGAGCCGACTGGGAAACACCGACCTGCTCTCATGCATTCGGACTGCTTTGATCCACAGGAACGTGATTTATTAGTGCAACAAAAACATCTGGTCTAGAATTATTGGCATTCTTTGACACAGTGTCTGTGGTTAATTCGATTTAATAATAGTCATTATACCATTGCTAAAGCAACAAATATAATGGTGGCCTCAGACTTTTGCACAGTACTCATGTTATGTTAGTCTCTGGCAGCCCTGCATTTAGTGCGTTATGCAGCTTCACTTGATTAACATAGCGGAGTGGTCTCCATTAATGCTTTATGAGATTACAGACACAGAACTAGGAATTTGAGATGCTTCAGTATCCTGTGTCCTATTGTAGATGTAACGTTTTGGGTTATTGTCCTGCTGGAAGGTCTAGCCAGAACCCAGATGGAGCTTTTTGGCAGAGGCAGACAGGTTTTAATAAAAAATATTCTGGTCCTTCCTGTAGCGATTCGCCAAATACAAATATTCTCGCGTATATACTGCGTTTCAGATTCTCCTCAGTGTTGCCAGATTCAGTGAGAATAAAAACGCTAAAGTCAGTGAGAAAAGAGGCCACATAAAGTCTTTAGAATATGCAGATCTGGCAACCGTGGGGGAAGGCTCGCGCACATGCGCAGACTGAAGACACATAATTGGATAACTGGTATGCATGTATGAGTAAACCGATTACTGGGGTAAAATCCAGCCCATGTGAAGCTGTGTGTATGGTGTTTAACTAGTGCCTTTAATGGAGAGTCATCATGTGAGCACAGTAAGACATTCATGAGTGCTGAGCTACTATTACGAGGAAAGATCCTATTTAAGCAGCATACACAGGCTGACGGATTGCACCGACTTTTTGTCTATCAGTGTTTATTGCTGCTCTCTGGTCCAGCCTGATGTGAAGTTTTTCAATCAAAAATTTCACTCATGAGGAGTTGGTCGTGGAAATCACTGGATGCTGATGAAAGTGTGCTTTAGACAAACACCTCCTCTGTAGACACTACTCCGCACATGTTCTGCATCTCCGAGTCTGTCAAACAACTGACCATAATGTTATATTTATTAACTAGGTCTGCATTTTCTGAAGGAACTGCAACAGTGCTTGAAATGTGGCAAATAGAAAGACTGTGGGTTTGTGTCTCAATTCTTTTGGCCACATGCGGATTTGTGTCTCAGTACTTTTTACCACATGTGGATTTGTGTCTCAATACTTTTGACCCAATTATGGGTTTGTGTCTCCATACTTTTGGCCACATGCGGTTTTGTGTCCCAGTAATTTTGGCTAGATGCAGGTTTGTGATTCCCAATACTTTGGCCCACATGCGGTTTTGTGTCCAGTTAATTTTGGACTAGATGCAGGTTTGGTCCCAACTACTTTTGGCCTAAATGCGGTTTTGTGTCCCAGTATATTTGGCTAGATTGCAAGGTTTGTGTCCCAATACTTTTGGCCACGTGTTCGGTTGTGTGTCTCAGTGGCTTTGGCCACGTGCGGTTTTGTGTCTCAGTACTTTTTACCACATGTGGATTTGTGTCTCAATACTTTGACCCGATATGGGTTTGTGTCTCCATTTACTTTTGGCCACGGGGTTGGGTCTCATACTTTTGGCAATTGCGATTTGTGTCTCAATACTTTTGACCAATGTGGGTTTGTGTCTCAATACTTTGGCCACGTGTGGTGTCTCCATACTTTGGCACATATGGGTGTGTTCCATACTTTTGGCCACCATGCGGGTTTGTGTCTCAGTTACTTTGGCCACATGCGGGTTGGTGTCTCAGTACTTTTACAATGTGGATTGGTGTCTCAATACTTACCCCAATTATGGGTTTGTGTCCCATACTTTTGGCCACACGAGTGTTGTCTCCTACTTTGGGCCCACACGGTGGGTGTATTCCATTACTTTTGCCACCAGCGTGTGTGTCTCCCATACTGTTTGGCCACATGCGGTTGGTGTCCCAGTCATTTGGCTAGATGCAGGTTTGTGTCCCAGTATTTTGGCCACATGGCGGTTTGTGTCTCGTGCTTTGACCCACATGGGGGTTTGTGTCGCAGACTTTGGCCACGTTGGTGGGTCTCACTACTTTTGGCCCACTTGGCGGATTTGTGTCTCATACTTTTGACCCAATTGGGGTTTGTGTCTCCATACTTTTGGCACGTGTGTGTCCATACTTTTGGCCCATGAAGGTTTGTGTCTCAGTACTTTTGGGACGTGCGGGTTTGTGTTTCAGTGCTTTTGGACACGTGCGGGGTTTGTGTCTCAGTACTTTGGCCACATGCAGATTGTGTTCCCAGTACTTTATGTATTATGTATATGAAACGGGGAGGGAGTGAATTGTGACAAGCTTGCTGAGTCTATGAAAATGAGGTTGTTTGAAATTTGAATCCAAAACCTCCCTCAATGCATTTCTTGGCCGACTTTGTTTTAAACTTACAGATATTAAAAACTGCACTGAAAACGAAACTTATGCGATAATCACAGAAATGTTGAAAGACGAACCATAATAAGAAGTATGAGGGAGAACAACATACAGTGATTCCAATGTCAGTCGAAGTCTTCTTGCTCTCATTTCTGCTGTGCAAAACGGCCACCAGCAGCCAAAGGATTGGAGTTTTTTTCGCTTGAAATCCAAGCAACTCACTCGGTGCGTTTCGCTGATGATTATGTCCTCGCTATCAGATGACAGAAGTGTTAACATGACTGGACAGCTGCTCAGTGCGAGTGCATTCATGCGTGCCTCTGTCGGGCGTGAGTCTATAAACGAGATTCTGTGGGTTGGGTTATAGTGGATAGGACATGGACCAAGTGAGGCCAGCAGTTCGGAGGATGCTGCCTGCTGGATGATAATATTATACCATTCTTATACGAGCACAAGTCTGAATGCAAAGCGTGGAATGGTCCGTGAACATTGGGAGCAGCTGAGACAAGTTTGAGTCTGTACATAACCATGCTAGCAGATGCCTGTAACCAGAATGACTGAGCAGGAGAGTTAAGAAGTGGAGTTCTTGGCTGAAGGGCTCTGGGATTTTCTTGGCAGAGGGACCTGAGGTCACACAGGACTTAGCGGTGTGCTGATAAGATAGTGTTTCGATACGGAATGAACCAAAACTGGAGTGTAGGGCTGCAGAAAGGGTTATTTTGATAGTTAAGGAAGAAGAACCACCATACTACTGTGAAGCGTGGGGGTGGAAAATCATGCTTTGGGGCTATTTATAAGCAAAAGGGGACAGGACGGATGGGGATGGAGAGCATGATGGACGTGCTGGGTCTGTTCCAGCATGACAATGATCCCAAAACCACACGCTCAGGCAACGCAGGAGTGGCTCCGTAAAAAGCATGTCAAGGTCCTGGAGTGGCTAGCAGTTCTTCAGACATCAGCCCCAGAGAGAAAATGAGAAAATTGTGGAGTGAGTGAAAGTCACCGTTGTTGCCCCAAAACATCACTGAGTTCTAGAGGAGATCTGCATGAGAGGAATGGGCCAGATACCCAGCTACCAGTTTGGCCAAACCTGGTGAAGGACTTACAGAAAACGTGTGACCTCCGTCATGGCCAACAAAGGTTTTAGTACAGAGGAGTGAGGTGAAACTGTGTATTGACCAAAGATACTTAGGTTGCCACCATAATGTGTTTACCAGGGAAATTCTTTAAAATTCCTACATTGTGATTTCCTGGATTTTTTTTTTCTCTCATTTGTCTCTCCATAGTTTGAAGAGTGTACCTATGATGAAAATTACAGACTTTTTTGCCCCAGGTAGCTTCCTCACCAAAACTTTCCTGTGAAGCCACAAGATCCAGACTTTTGATTTGGTGTCTTCAGCTGCATGGCGCGTTGTGGGCTTGCCGGTGGATCATCCTCGGCGTCAGTACGCGCGTGAGACGTTTTTAGCCCGTCCTCCAGCTGATAGATTTGATGCGGCTACTGGGTGACACCTACCTCGGGTCTGCTCTGATTCCCCTTCTGATTTCAGGGTTGTGCCTCGCAGCCATCAGTTATGCTTACAATGACTTGAAGAGCTGCCTATTCCGAGAAGGCTCTTCTAACGATATTTTCAGTTTGAGAATGCCTTGCAATCGGCATCACTGGAGTCGCTATGGTAAGTGGCCACACTATGGTTGCTCTGTTCCGGGTGTTTTGCCATTTTATGGTCAGGAACGGGATGGCTCAATGCTAAAGACTCTGGGTGACTAAGGGTTGTCCTTACACTATGGATCTGTCTGTGCCTGAGGTAAAAATATATAAGTAAGTAATACAACCAGTTCGATCGATGCAAATAACTAAAACGTTATTGGGCAGCTGGTAACCATGATAGCACTTATTGTAGTTTCGTGCCAGTGTGTGTGTGGGGGGGGCCGGCCAAAGAGTGTCTATGACCGCTCCTTAAACTTTTGAACAAGCATGTTCCCTGAGGGCTGCCCTTTCATTGGATCGTAAAAAATGACTCCAGGAACGAAGCCTCTGCCACCCCGGACACGCCTTCTTTTGTCGGGAGCCTATCAGGTATTATTTCAGTGTTTTTTCCTCTTATTTGATTGGAATACAACAGCTCATTAGCTGGGAAACAGGGAGAATTCTACGTCTTCATGTGGAACCTTAGGTTCAGTTTCGCACAGCCTGAAGTTTTATCCTTAACCAAAAGCCCTTTACAAAGGACATTTACCTGTGGTGATGTTCTACAGGCGCACTTTAGCGCTCCTACTGGGGAACAATATTCTATAATCTGCGGCATATGAAGCGTTACAGCGTTGTTCTGTTGTCTATGGTATGCGGTATATTAAAATATTCATCAGGAAAGGAAATTAAAAATGGTTTAGCCAGGCGGTCCACTTTGCAGTATACTAGCATGAAGTTAAACAGATCGGTTCATCATTACATGAATGACATTCTGTTTGCACTTGGACTGTTGAGCCTTGTAAACCACGCACTCATCTGTCAGGCCTTATTCAACGTTATTAGCAAAGGGCTTTAATTGGACCTTGGACTCCCTTTCTTTTTTTTCCTTTACTGCCTCTACTGGCATGTGCCTGCAGTCACTCCAGGACGCACGTTCCTTCACAGGACCTTTAGACTTGTGGGCTGTCAGCCTCGATTTGATGGACGTCATGGAGATAAATGCCTTCAGAGTTTTTCTGTGGTGCTCACAGTTGTGCACAACTTCAGTGATTTATTTCTGGCGGATTTTTCTTGATAGCTTTAATCGGCGTGGTGTGAGTTGAGTTTGCTTAAAAGTGGAATTCAGTCAGAATTCTGTTGACTCTGTGTGTGACGCCAGATCAATCATGTTGAGATTGCAGTTATGGATTTTTCTACCTTTTTTGTGCATGTTAGATTTTCAGTTGTGTGTTTCTAACCAGTGTGTCAGAAGATTGCAGTTTGGAGTTATCGTACTTACAACATTAACCCAATTACAAAAATGAGCGTCTTTATCTTATAGATGGTTCCAAAAGTCTTGGTGCGCAAAAGCACAATGCCCGTTTTTCTTGTGGCCAAGTTCAAGGAGCTACTAGAAGAGATTGTGAAGAGGTTTAAAGATCTTGAAAGCACGTATGGAATGTGCATAAGATGGGGGGGTCAGGCCTTTTGGGGTTTTAAAATAAAATAGTATAACAGTGATGTGATTATATATGGCAGGAAAACTAAGAAGCAAAGCTAAAATTATTAGATTACTATAAGATTTGCTATTGTATTATTATTCTAAAGTTTGTTTTTTTTTTTGTTCTTATTATTAATTTAATAGTTGTTCACTTTAATTTTTCATAGTCAAATATTAATTTTATTTCTATTTTATTTTATATTTAGGCATATCATTTGGAGGAGGTCCCTGGTATGAGGGGCTTGGTCCTCAACAAGGTTTTCTTTCCGTACTAATAATGTTTAAGGAGTTTTTTCCTTTTGCCACTGCCACCCTGGGCTTGCTCAGTTAGTGCATGTTGCAATATAGATACATCGATAGTACAGTGGGGCAAAAAGTATTTAGTCAGCCCTGATGTGCACGTTCTCCTACTTAGAAAGATGCGAGAGTCTGTAAATTTTCATCATAGCTCCACTTCAGCTATGAGAGACAATGAGAAAAAAAAAAAAGCCAGGAAATCACTTGTTAGGAGTTTTAAAGGGAATTTAAATTGTAAAAGTATGGTGGAAAAATAAGTATTGGTTCAATAAACAAAAGTTCAACTCAATACTTTGTAACAAACCTTTGTTGCAATGCAGAGGTCAAACGTTTACTGTAAGTCTTCACCAGGTGGGCACACACTATCTGGTATTTTGGCCCATCCGCATGCAGATCTCTCGAGAGCAGTGTTGTTTGGGGCAACGTGACTTTTCAACTCCCTCCACACTTTCCTAGGGGGTGAGTCTGGAGGGGACTGGCTAGGCCACTCCAGGGACCTTTAAAAGCTGGCTCCGTTAAAAAGAATTTCAGTAAGACATACTATGTACACATTAAGAATGTACGAGTAAAGAAAACTATAATAGTGTTAAGAAGTCTATAAAATTTAAAGTTGTCAAGATCGGATGTAGGTTCCATGGGAAGAGAAAATACCAAATATCAATTGTACAAGGCTCGGCATTCGGTGATGATGTTTGCTCACCATATGCTTCCTTTCCTCCATCTCTTTATCAGAGCCAGTTTTCCCGGCCGGATGAGCTCTGTCCACACACTGAAGGGGGCAGACCGTGGCCTTCGTGTCAAATCCGGCATCTCGGCGGCGTGTCTCCGAACCAAGGTACTTTACCTCACCTTCAATTTATACTGTTATTGTATATGAGCTCGAATTTATTTACTCTTTAAATTGCATGAAAATCACGATGTTTTTACCATTGTAAATCCAGCTACTTGCTTCTTTCTTGTTGCAGTGGTGCACATTGAGAAGATCAAACTGAAAGAGATCTCGCTGGTAGGAGACCGCAGAGAGTACAGTTTTGAGGTAGGTGCTAAGAGTTGGTCTTCCTGGCAAGTTTATTGCCAGTGCAAACTCGTCCCGATAACCATAGGGTTGTAATGATTAGGCAACAAAACTGACATTGATCATGCATATTCATCAGAGATGTTACAAAAGGAGGAGACTGGTTGAAATCTGAATGGGACAGCCCATAATGGCCAACATGACGACTGTAGTGCAGTCTGTCTCGTATACATCTATTTCACGTCTGAATGACAGAACTAGTGGATACTCCTATTTAGGGTTGGGGGGTATGACAGTATTCCATGATACCACGGTGTTAAAAAATGGTGACGGTATTTAAGAAATGTGACACAGCAAATTTCTGCTTCACATGCTGGATTTACCTACTCGAAGCACTGCTAGAGCGGTCAAAAGACAGCTCATAATGGTTGCTAGATGGCGCCAAATAGATTGGTTACAAGGTCAATTGAATTCGTCCAGTGTTCATTCTTTGTTTATATTTGGTGAGTAAGATTTTGCCTCTTCCATCTTTCAGCATAATGTTCCTATATTTATTGTGGCAACAGTGTTTTAAAAGCGTACATTACGAACAACATATAAACCGGACTTGATTGAAGGCTTGGTGCAGGAGAAGTAGGCTGCTTCAGTTCCGAATTCGTCCATCTCCATTATGTATTTGAAACGAGGCCATTTTATTTTACCATGGAGGGCGTGGCACATTTAATGTAATTGAAATTGAGACTGTTTTCAATATTGTAAGTAGGTTATTCCATGACTTGTTTCATCTCTTATGCGTTATATTGTCATGTAAGCTTAATACATTCTATATAGCCTAATTTATAGCCCTCAGTCTCTCAGAAATACTGTTGTGAATACGTTGATCCCCAGCCATGTTTTCACATCTTCTTTAATCACCTGCCAATTGCCCTGAAAGGATATTATACAATTGAATATCGCATACCGCATGTAGCATATTAGTAATGTTATTCCTTGATTCCGCCTGTTTTGTCTGGGAAGTAGTCTGTTTGTTCTGATTGTTTGACTTTTTGTATAAAACATATGAATTCTGCCCCCATCCCCCCTCAAAAAAAGAATGGCAGTAATACCATATACCGCGGTATGATGGTATGAACAACGCCCAATCCTACGCGTATTGTTTAAAACAGACGCATCAAGTAAAATGCAGCCTCCTTGTTGAAGCACCATGTTTGGCTTGCCTCTGCAGGATCCATTTAGCACGTTCGGGGTGTAGGATTGCCTCCTCCTGCTGTTGGAGTTAATGCTGTGCTTATTCTGCGTCGTATCAGTCTAACTGGGTGGAGAGAAACGCCGAGCTGTAAACATCCGGTTGTTAATAGAATGGACGTTCTCTGACCTGGCTTGAGAGGGACTGGTGGCTCAATGCCATCTCTCTCTCTCTCGCTCTGTGTCTCTGCTGAGCGGTGGAGGGGGAGGACATGAACAGAAAGGGTCATTAGCAAGTGTTTTGGCATGCCTGTTATTTCTGTAATGTTGTCGCAGGGTCATAGTTGTGGTTCTGGGGAAAAAGTGAGTAAGGAGGAAACACACTTCTCTCACGCACACACGCGCACACATGTTTGTCTCACTCTTTCTGTGAGGGCTTTCCACTGATTTATTGATTACGTAGGTGATTAACGCTATTAATGAAGCCAAACCTTCTGCTCTGTAAGCTAAAATAACAAATCGTTTGAGTTTTGTTGTTGTTTTTTTCAAATGAAAGAAGTGAGAACTGGCAAAACAGTCCTTACAAGTCAAATGTGTCATATTTCCATAATGTTGGAGAACATCTGGTTCTGACAAGTATAAGGTCTCCACTGGTCACGCCATTCAGCCGCATTGTTATATTGAATTGAATAATTCAGTCAGGGGCGACGCGGTGGTGCCCGACCTCGATGCCGACCTCGGACTCCTCCTGTATGGAGTTTGCATGCCCATATTTTTCAAAGACGTGCATTAGGCTAATTGGTGTCTCCAAATTGCCCCCAATGGGAGTGGGTCTTCTCGATATAGCCTTGCTAACAAGTTGCCTAGTTATGGAAGTCGCTTAAAACTCTTGTTTCCAGCCATTTCCTTGGTACCACATCCTTGGAGAGGTAAAGTATCACGGCATCAGTGATTTCTCAACTGCAGTTCATCTGCACCCACCTTGCTTTGATGTGCTTCCTTTTGACGTGGTTCAACAAGTTCATTGTGTTTCCACCAGATGTGCCAGTGTTGTCTTTGCATATGTTGCAGTCTCCCTTTGTTTGCTTCGTGCCTGCTGTGTAAAATCAAAACCAGCTCCATGGTACTGATTGTGAGAACGTTCTCAGTCACCAACTCCTCCGTGTCATGAGCCATGCTACTGTGTTAACAGACAAAGGACCTGCCCACTCTGGTTCAGTTGTGTGTCTGTCAGGAGAAACGTGAGTTGGACTGAGAATGGCGCCTTGGGATGCCAAGAAATGAAATGTTTATAGGATCTCTCTAATGAGGCAGATTTCAGAGGCAGATATAAAGTCATTATGTCGTATAATATGATATATATACGTGTATAATATGATATCGTTCGATGTATCGTTTAGCCCTGTTTGGAAGAGTCTGAGGAAGGATTGAGGCATCAGCTGGTGGTTTCAGCTCTTCTGAGTTTTAGTTAGGCCTTGGGAAAGGTCATGCTTAAGCTGTGAGTGTTTTCTTAACACAGAGGAGCTTTCTTTACATGTGAAACACCATTCACACTCCCTTTATCCTCCAACACAACATGCTCAGGCGTTCTGAGTCAGAAGTCACGATGTAGAGTGTGTGTAGAATCCAGATTTCCAGATTACTGGGGTTTTATTAGTGTTTGATAAGCAGATGATCATGGATTTGTCATCACTTTGAAGCATCTCTGTAAACCGTGTCTTTTGTACAGTGCTAGTATGGTTGTGAAATCCAAACTACGTATCAACGTGAGACTTTAAAACTGTAGGTTTTTTCTAGCCTTCTTTCTTTTTCTCTTCGTTTTTGTCCCTCTTTCATTTGGGCCAGAACGTGGAATAAACCACCATAACAGTTGGGATGGTAAAGTCTTTATAAATCACAATTAATAGCTAAGAGTGGGCGACATAATGGTTGTAGATCACGAACGACTGATACAATCTTATTCAAGCAATTGTGGGTTAAGGGCCTTGCTCAAGAACCCAACAGTACCAGCTTGGCGGAGGTGGGATTTGAACCCTGGATCTTCTCACAGTCCCTTGAAAATGTTCTCACACAGGCATGCCTTGAGATCTTCATTTAAATTGAATTCTTCTCTAAACTTCCTTCCTCGTTGTCATAAGTCTGAGTTAGAACATGCACATGTACATTACAGTAATGTTTAAAACTCTGAGGTTCTAGGTCAGTGTGTCTCAAGTGATGCTCCTATATGGTCATGAGTGTGCTGATGGATTCAGCAAAAACAGATCTGTCAGCGTCCTCTGAGAAGCAGTAGGTTTTGATTTGTCGTTCTGTGAAATATGCAGCACTTGGCTCGGTTTAAAAGAACATCTCTGGCGTTTCTTCTCGCTCCAAGGGAGGAGCGCATCCATCTTGTAGTGGTTGCTCACAGGCTGGAGGCGTGGACGAGGCATATTGAGGACACATGGGAGGACGAGACTGGCCTCCGCCGCCTCCTCTAGATTTTCTTGACATTAGTGGAACGCGATGGGAGTCGGTTGGACACTGCCGGGTGTCATCACGAGTTCAGCGAAATGGGTTCCTTCTGCGAGCAAAATCAGATTTATTCAGTCAAGACTTCGTATGGATTTCGTTTCTTAGTAATGCTTGGCGCCGCAAGTGGGGCTACACCAGCTGGACAAGATGATAGTGTTAAGTAGGCCTCGTATAAATGCACCTGATTTGACAGAACAAAATCTAATGCGACCTAATTACTGGATTCTTTGGTTAATAGCTCTGCACAGACATAGAAATACAGACAGCATGTGAGAAGGTAGCTGAAGCTCGTTGGGTCGTACCATCTGCCTGACTCTGTGGTGCACGGGAGAGTTTGTTCCTGCCAAAACGTAGACCTGAATGACCAAAACTGTTATGTAACTAGCAGATCTGCACAGACGGGCTTGGCTTTTCAGAGAGTTTAGGAGGGAGAGTAATATCACAAGGCAGTCTGTACCAATATGTACCATGGAGTATTCTTTCAAATGAGTTGAAAGTCCGAGCCGAACATACCGGTTACATACACTGTTTGACGTCTGCATTCCGTTCTGTGAAACACTCAGGACATTACCATAGCCAGTTAGGCTACTGTGACAAATGTAAAGGATATTTTCAACTTTATTTATAATAGGACAGGGACATACTCTTACAAACGCCATTTACAGCTTGGTACAAATACTTATGGTACATTCATTCACACAGACAGGAGTAACACGCACAAAAAAGTGTTTCATTTTCTTTAGTTTCGGCCAAATTTTCATTCTGATGCATCTCTGTATCTTATTATATAATCGGGGTGGCACAGTGGTACAAGTGGTTAGTGCAGCCGCCTCACAGCATTAGAGATCCCTGGTTCGATCCCCAGCTAGGACTTTGCCTGTGTGGTGTTGAATGGGTTTACTCCGGGTACTCCAGTTTCCTCACACATTCCAAAGATATGTGTTAGGTGAATTGGTTTTATGGCCAGTTTTCCTAACGCAGGCCTTTGGAATGTGGGAGGCAAAAGGATGACATGGAGACAGACATGAGGAGAACATGCAAATTCCATACAGGCAGCAGCCAGGCTGGAACTTGAACCTGAGTCTCTGGGGCTGTGAGGTGGCAGCACTAATTTGTTTAAACATTTCCACAGGATCTTTGATTCATTCAGAAAATGCCCCCTTATGGTCACAGGAGCTGAAAGTTATCTTACACCAGCTTGGACTGGAACAAATTCCAACAACAAGGCCCACCATCCCCGCCTTTACTGGCTTCCTTTCGTCTCGCTGTCTGAGCCTGTGCTAGTATGGAAAGTGGCCAAAATCACGAGACCGTGGGCTCACCACTTGCAACTTACGGCTTGGTTTATGAGAGACTTTTGATCTAGTCTTTAGTCTCCCTTGATATCTCCAGAGGATTGGGAGGCCTGATGGTCCACACCAGCTTTAACAGAACAGCAAATGATTTCCTCTCTCTCTCGCCCCTTTTCTTTCCTGTGCTGCATTTCAAGCAGTGCTCATAAATCACCGCCAGCGGAGTTCCTCAGCCTCACCCATGCCAGGCTCAGAGTTGTTCTTCTGTGTGAAGGCCAGCGAGAGCCGGCCTGTGCGCTAAGCTGCTATTTAACACATCAGTTTTCTCCCATGCTTGTGTAGGCCTCGTAAACAGTCTGCTTGCAAGCAGAGCCAAGACGAAATAGCCCAGCTGTTCACTTTGAAGGGGTGGCGGAGGTGTTTGCACTCTGGTCTTACTTGATGTTGAAAGGTTTATCTGCAACTCTAAAACCTCTTTCAACACCCCTCGCTGCTTCTTGGGGAATCATGAATTGCTATAATTGCAGCCTTCCTCTTATCAGGCGTATGTGCCAAAAAATGTCAGACACATTTATTACTTTTCTTTTTTACCTCTTCGGAGTATGTGGAGCCTGGTTCCAGATCCAGGTCGCTTACATTTTATCAGGCTGTAATCAGAAGGTCTGAGGTTCTGCTTCATGAATTAAAGTATGCTGGGTTTGTTTCGTCCTCTGACCCTTGGTAAATAGCCCAGAGTTTTCCATCATGACTCACAATGCTGCTGCATGAGAACGAGTTCAGGAAGGAAACCAAACTCCTCTGTTCTGACAGAATTGACATTTTCTCTACATGGTGATTATCCTTTAAGATCTAACCCTCCATCTAATCTAGTTTCTGACTGCCTTACGGCTCCAGTCCACTGTTCTAAATGTAGCCCATTATAGGCTGTTTAATAAATAATTGAGGCCACATTAAAATATGAGGTCAGTTTTCATTACAAAAGCTTTTGTCTCATACTTCATTAAGTACTCCTTGCTAGTACCAGGTTGGACTCCTTTTGCTTTCGGAGCTGCTTCAGATTTTTGTGGCACAGATTCAGCAAGGTGCTGGAAACCATCCTCTGAGATGTGGGTCCATTTTGACATGTCCGTGATGTGAATCTCCCGTTCCACCACATCCCATTGGATTGAGATCTGGTGACTGTGGAGGCCATTTGATTACAGTCAACTCATTATCATGTTCAGGTTGAGATGATTTGAGCTTTGGGACATGGTGCGTTATCCTGCTGGAAGTAGCCATCAGAAGAACATAAACGGTAGGCTCAGGTAGGCTGTGGTGTTTAAACGATGCCCAGATGGTATAAAGGGCCGCAAAGTGTGGCAAGAAAATATCCCCTATACCATTACACCACCAACAGCCTGAACCTGATACGAGGCAGGATGGAGCCATGCTTTCAGATTTTTTACGCCAAATTCTGACCCTACAGTCCGAACGTCACAGCAGACATTGAGCAGGCAATGGTTTTCCAAACTTCTACTGTCCAATATTGGTGAGCCAGTGTGCTTCAGCTGCCTGTTCTTGGCTGACCGGAGTGGCATCAAGGTGTGTTCTTCTGCTGCTGTAGCCCATCTGCGTCAAGGATTGACATGTTTTTGATTCAGAGATGCTCTTCTGCATATCTCGGTTGTAACTAATAGTTATTTGAGTTTGACCAAATCTAGCCGTTCTCCTCCGGCATCAACAAGGCGTTTTCACCCAGAGAGCTGCTCTCACTGGATGTTTTCTCTTTTTCAAACCACACTCTGTAAACCCTAGAGATGTCTGAGTGTGAAAATCCCAGTAGATCAGCAATGTCTGAAATACTCAGACCAGGCCATCCTGCACCAACAACCATGAAATGTTCAAAGTCACTAAAATATTATTGCATTCAGTTTAACAGCCGTAGTAGTTCTATTATGGCTACAGAAAGAAAGTTTCTGTTTGGCTGGAATGTAAATTATTTATTTATTTATTTATTTATCTATATATTAATGTTGGTAATTGTCTGTAGTATAATACACTATATCAATACTGAACCCAAAAACAGATTGAAATTGATTTTTGTCCACTAAAGAACACATCCAAACCAAAGCTTTCTGAGAAGATTCTTTATGTATGCAAGATAACTGTACCAACCCGTAACCCTGTGTCGCAGCTTCCTTCCTGTATCGTGTGCTCTTTTTTTATTTTTACCTTTTCTCCCAAGCCAATTTAACCTGTAGACCTGCAGCAGCAGAATTGTTCCAGTTGTTTATAAGAGGAAAATGGCGAGACAAAACGTGTTTTCAAACTAATGAATTCTGATAGTATAACAGGGGATTACTTCCTTTAGCTTCTGTATTTAATTTACTGTTTTTCCAATTCTGCTTTCTTCGTCACCACCAAACAAAAACCAGACTGAACTTTAAAGCCTGTACTTTCTAAAATAGCTGTCTACATCGGTTAGAAAGTCATCATTTATTTGCAGCGTTGACAGAAATAGACGCGGACATGACCTGCCACCTCTGAGTCTCTGAATGTAAAACAAGCCGTTTAAAAATACATTGTGGAGAAGTTAAATAGATTTGGGGAAATGCGCTGACTGCATAATACACCAAGCTAATTCAGTCAGTCTCATGTTTTATAAATTCTGACTGTACAGGGCTGTCTTAGGCCGCTGTAGATTTGTTGTTTTAGCAATGCTATAATGACCATATATACCATATTGTTGATGATTGGATCCAACAATTTCAGACTTGGGTTTGTCATTCCATAATCCTCTTTTTCACTGATCTTGGTTCCATCTTTGTGAGCTTTAGCATATCTTTAGCCTTTTCACCCTGTTCCCCTGCCGAAAAAGTGGTTTCTTGGCTGCTACCCTTCCAAAAAGACCATTCCTGATCAAGCTTCAGACTGTATAGGGGTCAACTTGGCATCCCAATGAAGCTGCCAGATGCTGCTATTGCTCAAGTATAAGGGGAGGTCACACTAAGGCTTTTTTTAATACTGCCTACATATGTCCTGTACTGTCTGTTTGTATTCTATTAAAGAGCTTGAGAAATGATTCTATATGGTCATTATACAATATTATCAAGAAACCTTGTCAAGAACCGAAAACGATGAGTCCCATAAGGAATAATGTAAATTGAATGAATCCATTTCAGCTCCACAGAAAATCCCCCTGTATAAGGCATTATATCCATTAATGGAGCTGTATTGTACAGGAGCTCCCTCATCTGTGATGGGGATATGCTCCGATAAATCCGTCATAAGTGAAATGTGTCATGAACCCATGAGTTTAATATAGTCTGTAGTGGATCCTAGCAGAGCCTATTAGATATCAACGCTTACATTAACCTACAGTTGGCCAAAATCATTCCACAAGATACCAACCAAAGTGTCTTGGTACTACCGAGTACAAGAAAAGACTTTGAAAATGTGCTGCTTATTCTCAAAAAAAGGAAAAAACCCTGCCAAAGGATCATTAGGACTTTTAGGAAACAAAATGCTACAGCCTATCTTAACCACCTCCTTGCTGCACAGAGTGTAAACACGTCAGAGAGGTCTAACGTACGGCTTTACTTCACTAAACTAAACAGCGACAGTTCTCCTGAAACATGGAGTTATTCTCTGTCAAGAAAACTGCAGAGGTTTGAACTGCTTGAAGTGCAGCACTACTGTCGGCAGCCCCGGAGACTAAACACAGACATAAATGTTTTTAGCCATGGCATGTCAGCAGACGCTAAGTTTATCAGGCAGCTTTCTTACTTTGGTAAGAGAAGGTTTACTACTATGCTGTCACCACTGGGGCTAGATCATGCTGTATTGGTCCTTAATGTACTCATTTATTACATTTTTATTTCATAATTCTGTTTGCTTTTGTGTTTAATATATTGGTGGGTCTGCTCATATTTCTGAAGAACTCAGACTCCTAAAGACTGATCTGTAAAAGGAACTATAAAGGGTATTTTCACAAGAACAATGCATGCAAACCATACGTAAATGTGTCTGAGATATTGCTGAAAACATGAGTGGAACGCTACCATCTACACAGCATCCCTAATACTACTGCATTTTATGGAAATTGACAGTACAGAACTGTACTGTTAAGACCCTGTGTAGGTTAGAGCTGTAACACTTAAGAGGATGGTCTGATGGACCTGATACTTTTGTTTGACAGAATCCAAAAATGCAGTGATAGACAGTATTACAAATAATATGGAAGATCAGCCAGATGAAACAGATACTCAAGTGAATGTGAACCAGTTCTAGTTCTAGGTTAGAGAGAACACACATGTAGTGGGGAACAAATAAAGGAGTTCTACATCGTTGAGATGGTATAATATAAGTTTCCTTACAGTGTGGCTCTGAAACATTGTGGCTGCATGTGGAGTAGGTGATGGGATTATCATCACACCAGCTAATCCTGATTCTTCGTGCATGGGCCGGATGATTTTAGAAAATCTGTCACAGCCTGTCTTTAAATCGCCGGCGATGTAATGCTTCAAATATTTGGCGTGATTTCCCCCTGTTCATGCCTCCAAACTACGAGAGTCAGAAATGAAGTGAGCTGGCTGGAACGAGGGAGTGCAGTCATGTCTGTGAAATGGCAGAAGACATACCATGCTAGTGAAAGCAAGCCAGATTTAGTCATGGTTTAAATGAACACCGAGTCTGTCTGTCTGTGTCACTTCTTCCAGGTTAAATGGTCTGACTCATCGTCTACTGCTGTGACCAAGAGTCATCGTGAATTACAGGACTTCCTGATAAAGGTATGTCCTCTGCTCGGCCTGTTTACCTTCACGTAAGCGATACGATCCGTTTGGAAGAAAGCCGAGACCTTTCACTTGGGAGCTGAAAACGCTCCGCGATGTCAGCCAGTGCTAATTAAATATCAGCTCGGAGTCTCACTCTGGTTGTGATTTACAAGTCTGGATAAATGCGTCACTCTTGATTCTCTCTCTAGCTGTGCAAGGGGCAGAGCTCAGGTGGCTTCGAGCAGGATGTTGTGATGATACTGAGTCAGGCGGAGTGTGAGCACAGGGACCTGGAGAGAATGCTCAGGTTAGTATCACCTCCTCTTCATCCTCACCCGCTCTCAACATGACTCCAAAAATAAAAATAACCATTCCTGCCATGAACGTGGCCCATGTTCAGACATGGTGGTAAAGAATATTTTATTTGCTAAATGCTGGCAGTGAGATTACTGGGGTTTTTAATGTGTTAAACCGAGCAGAACAAACCCAACGAGTTTGCGTAATCGAAACAGAGCAGCTACCAGAGCGGAGAAACAGGAACTGGGTCTTAAGGGTCAAAAATGACCCATCACTGTCTTTACTAGCAGTAAAAACCCCGTACCAGAGCATGATTGCGCAGCATGTTCCCTCATAAGTAACAACAGTTGTATACAAAAAAAAGTTTCAGACAAAATTAACATTTCTTGAGAGCTTTGAAAACTAATGGGGAATGTAGTCAAGAGACTATAAGGGTGCTGCTGGTGACAGTTACCCCAGTTCTCTCTGCCATGGGCTCAAAAAATGAAAGAAGACTAGGGTTTTACTAGTACTACAGTGGTGTGAAAAAGTGATTGAACCTAAACCTAATAACTGGTTGGGCCGCCCTTAGCAGCAACAGCTGCAACCAAGCGTTTGTGATAACCTGCAGTGAGTCTTTCACAGCGTTGGGGAGGAATTTTAGCCACTCATCTTTGCAGAATTGTTGTTATTCAGCCAGACTGGAGGGTTTTCCAGCATGAACTGCCTTTTTAAGGTCATGCCACAGCATCTCAATAGGATTCAGGTCAGGACTTTGACTAGGCCACTCCAAAGTCTCCATTTTGTTCTTCTTCAGCCATTCAGAGGTGAACCTGCTGGTGTGTTTTGGATCATTGTCCTGCTGCAGAACCCAAGTTCGTTTCAGCTTGAGGTCACGAACAGATGGCCAGACATTATCCTTCAGGATTTTTTGGTAGACAGCAAAATTCATAGTTCCATTTATCACAGCAAGTCTTCCAGGTCCTGAAGCAGCAGAACAGCCCCAGACCATCACACTACCACCACCATATCTTACTGTTGGTATAATGTTCTTTTTCTGAAATGTTGTGTTACTTTTACGAAAGATGTAATGGGACACACACCTTCCAAAGAGTTCAACTTTTGTCTCGTCAGTCCACAGAATGTTTTCCTAAAAGTCTTGGGTATCATCAAGATGCGTTCTGGAAAAATTGAGCTTTAATGCTCTTTTTGCTCAGCAGTGGTTTTTGTCTTGGAACTCTGTCCTGCAGGCCATTTTTGCCCAGTCTCTTTCTTATGGTGGTGGCATGAACACTGACCTTAACTGAGGCAAGTGAGGCCTGCAGTTCTTTGGATGTTGTTGTGGGGTCTTTTGTGACCTCTTGGATGAGTCGTCGCTGCGCTCTTGGGGTAATTTTGGTCGGCCGGCCACTCCTGGGAAGGTTCACCACTGTTCCATGTCTTCTCCATTTGTGGATAATGGCTCTCACTGTTTTTCGCTGGAGTCCCACAGCTTTAGAAATGGCTTTATAACTCTTTCCAGACTGATAGATCTCAATGACTTTCTTTCTCAATTGTTCTTGAATTTCTTTGGATCTTTTGGATCTTTTAAGGATCTTTTGGTGTACTTCACTTTGTCAGGCAGGTCCTATTTAAGTGATGTCCTGACTGAGAACAGGTGTGGCAATAATCAGGCCTGGGTGTGGCTAGAGACAGTGAACTCAGGTGTGATAAACCATAGTTAAGTTTTAACAAGGAGTGGGGGCAATCACTTTTTCACACAGGGCCATGTAGGTTTGGATTTTTTTCTCGCTTAATAATAAACACCTTCATTAAAAACTGCATTTTGTGTTTACTTGTGTTGTCTTTGACTAATATTGAAATTGGTTTGATGTTCCGAAACACTTAAGTGTGACAAACATGCAAATAAATAGGAAATCAGGAAGGGTGCAAACACTTTTTCACACCACTGTATACTGAAACTATACTATAACCATGCATTCAGATCTACTATCTGCACATACACCATGTCTCTAAACCTCTATATTAGTAATGAAAATAATTATTGGTGTGTTGCGATGAATGCAAATGGTGTCCACTGATTAAATGCAGTCTTTCTGCACGGTTAGAGGGAAACCCCCAGATATTCACAACATTTGTAATGAATGACAAGTTGTCTCTTCATGCAGAATAGATTTTGGGTTTAGAATCCAACAAAGCTGCTTTATTTTAGGGGTTTGGTGGAAGCGGGTCTTTTTTGACCCTTATGACAAGAGGGGAATACAGAATGCTACGACTTCACAAGGGTTAGGCGACTCCCTCTGGCTTTGCAGTTTTTGCACACTTCAGTTCGTCGCTTATTTCTAAAACACCTGCTCTCTTCGGAAGTGCGACTGGAAACACACTGCGCTCTCACATAAGACAGTTTCTCACTCCATCGTGTAAATGTCTGCGTGAGAGTGAGGTGCTAGGAGGGGCTGAGCCAATCAGTGCAATAAGTTTCATCCATCTTAACTGCATTCAAAAAAGAAAAGAGAATCAATCTGTGGCAGTCGGTGTAGATTTTCTGGCACATGTTGATTTGAACACGCCTGCAGGTCTGTTCCAGGTCTTCTGTGTGTCATTAATGTGCATCATTAGAAGAAACTGCATTTCATGCTGTACTTGGTATGAATGCGTTTCAATTTTAACCATATATAGGCAAAGAATGTATAGTGTGTGTGTGTGTGTGTGTGTGTGTGTGTGTGTGTGTGTGTGTGTGTGTGTGTGTGTGGTGCCTGGTGGTGTATACACTGAGACAATACAGCTACGCTTTTATATACAGAACTTTGCTGTAAATGTTTATTTTCAATCGCACAAATGTAGCATTTTACCCCGCCTGCAAATTTTAATCATGGCCCGAGTAAAACTGGCCTCGGATAATACCCAAACGACCCAATAGTTTCCTCATTTTCTCATGTGGACCTTCTCTACATACCTTCTATGATCTATGAGTACATTTATTTTAATGCATTCTTACATGGGACAGCGGTGCCAAGACTGAGGGAGGGTCTGAAATGGAACCCATAGACTGATATGATATACATCATATCATAATATAACAATAATATAAAATACATAATATGCCTATGATTGTGCCCCAGGTCGTCTGGTATTCTGATGAAGGTTACAGTGTCCCCTCTGTGTGTGTGGTGTGTGTGTGTGTGTTGGGGGTTCTGTTTGTCAGTCTACCTACCTACCTGTATACATGTATAATCTTCATGGATGAGGCCTCCATCCTGGTTCTTTCCATCTGCGTCACAAAATGAATAGTTTTCACATGATGTTTAGTCTAAGCAGACTCGTTTATAAAAGCCCCGAGCATTCAAGGTTCATCTGAACAGTAGGCGGGTGTTATCAGTCATAAAAGGTGAAAGCACACACCACCATAAACGTTAGAAATCAGATAGCGCTTGCTGTGACTTTAGTACCAACATGGCAACCTACCAGTAGTCTAACAAAGTTTTTCAAGAATAAATCATCCATGAATCAGTACGGGTTCAGGGGTTACGTAGAGGGTACGCTACAATATTTGGGTCATAAAATAGATTCTGGATCCTCCAAGGGGACCACTTATTCTCCACACAGTCCCACACCTGCTGCTTAGTTTTTAGGGGAACTGAACTATGACACATCAGCTACAGGTACTATTACCTCCCGGAACCATTTATTCCCGATAGTGAGGGTTACACCTGCTTTCTTCATTCAGCTCCTCTTCGTTTTTTAATGCCCCGCCGTTCTCACCAGTCCACTAATTGATTGTTTCTCTGATCATTTTCTCTGTCCCGTGCAGGGCCAGGTTTTCGTCTGTACCGCCGGAGTTCCTGCAGATGTGCCAGGCCTCGGGATTCTTCCTGCCTGAAACGTCCTCGCTGCACTGCAGTCGTTGTAAGCGTTGGCTCCGTGTTCTCTCCACCAGGAATAATGAGCACATCGTTACACTGTAGAAACACAGACAGCACCCGCTGAGATGCTCCAGAGCTGTACTTTCTCTGGATTACGCGTGCCTAGCTATTCAAATAACAAACTACGCGACATATGCGTTTTTGCTCAATTGGCTAGGTAGAAAACTTTTACCGATCCGTGAGCTGCCTGATATCCCGCGGCTGGCTGCCGAGTATGGAGTGAAGTTCAGTTTGCAAAACAATGTGATGATCTCTATGTGATCGGCATTCCAATGTGCGAAAACTTTATGGAACGTGATTACAGCTGGTGGTTCAGTTAGAAACATCTATATTTAACAGTGGGCTGAACATCAGCTTTAAAGGAGAGTATGCCCACCGTCCTTCACAGGACTGACAGAAAAAGCCACCACCTCCTTTAAGTGACTGACATGACAAAGGCCACACCTCCTTTAAGATGACTGAACAGGACCAAGGCCACACCTCCTTTAAATGACTGACAGGACAAAGGCCACACCTCCTTTAACATGAACTGACAGGACTAGGCCACCTCCTTTTAAGATGAACTGACAGACAGAGGCCACACTCCTTTAAGATGACTGACAGGACCAGAGGCCACACGCTCCTTTACGATGACTGAAGGACAGAGCCACACTCCTTTAAGATGACTGACAGGACAGAGGCCACACCTCCTTTAAGATGACTGACAGGACGAGGGCCACACCTCCTTTAAGATGACTGACCGGACAGAGCCACACCCCTTTAAGAATGACTGACATGACAGAGGCCACACCTCCTTTAAGATGACTTGACAGGACAAAGGGCCACACTCCTTTAAATGACTTGACAGGACAAAACCACACCTCCTTTAGATGACTGACAGACCAAAGGCCACACCACCTTTAAGATGACTGACAGAACAAAGCCACACCTCCCTTAAGATGACTGACAGACAAAGGCCACCCTCCTTTACAATGACTGACATTACAAAGGCCACACCTCCTTTAGAGGACTTGACAGAACAAATCCACACCTCCTTTAAGAGACTGACAGGACAAGGCCACACCTCCTTTACAATGACTGACATGACAAAGGCCACACCACCTTTAAGATGACTTGACAGAACAAAGGCCCACACCTCCTTTAAGATGAAACTTGAAGAACAAAGGCCACACCTCCTTTAAGATGACTGACAGACCAAGGCCACACCTCCTTTAAGATGATTACAGAACAAAAGGCCACACCTCCTTTAAGATGACTTGACCTGACCAAAGGCCACACCTCTTTAAGAGTGACTTGACAGGACACAGTCCCACACCTCCTTTAAGAGACTGCAGAACAAATGCCACACCTCCTTAAGATGACTGACAGAACATACGGCCCACACCTCCTTTAAGATGACGACGAACACAGGCCACACCTCCTTTAAGATTACTGACAAACACGAGTTGTGAGGCCACACCGCCTTTAAGATGCTGACAGACAAGGGCCACACCTCCTTTAAGATTACGACAGAACAAAGGCCACACCTCCTTAAGAGTGACTTGACATAACAAAGGCCACACCTCCTTTTAAGATTACTGGACAGAACAATGCCACACGCTCCTTTAAGATGACTGACAAACAACAGGCCACACCTCCTTTAAATGACTTGCAGGATCAAGGCCACACCTCCTTTAAGATGACCTTGACAGGACAAAGCACACCTCTTTAAGATGACTGACAGGACAAAGGCCACACCTCCTTTAAGATTAACTGACAGAACAAAGCCACACCTCCTTAAGATGACTGACAGAAACAAGGCCACACCTCCTTAAGATGACTGACAGAACAAGGCCACACCTCCTTTAAGGATGACTGACAGAACAAAGGCCTACCCTCCTTTAATATGACTGACGAACAAAGGCCCACTCCTTTAAGATGACTGACATAACAAAGGCCACCCTCTTTAAAGATGACTGACAGACAAGGCCACAACCTCCTTTAAAATGACTTGACAGAACAAAGGGCCACACCCTCCTTTAAGATGACTGACCGGACACAAAGGCCACCTCCTTTACAATGACTGACATGACAATGGCCACACCACCTTTAAGAATGACTGACAGAAAAGGCCACACCTCCTTTAAGATGACGTGACAGAACAAAGGCCACACCTCCTTTAATATGACTGAAAGAACAAAGGCCACAACTCCTTTAAGATGACTGACAGAACAAAGGCCACACCTCCTTTAAGAATGACTTGACAGGCAAAGGCCACCCTCCTTTAAGATGACTTGACATGGACAACGGCCAACACCTCCCTTTAAGATGACTGACAGAAACAAGGCCACACCTCCTTTAAGATGAACTGACAAGAACAAAGGGCCACACCCTCCTTTAGATGACCTGACAGAACAGGCCACACCTCCTTTAATCTGAACTGAGCAGAACAAGGCCACACCTCTTTACATATGAAACTGACGAACAAAGCCACACCTCCTTTAAAGGATGACTGACAAACAAAGGCCACACCTCCTTTAAGATGACTTGACAGAACAAAGGCCACACCTCCTTTAAGATGAACTGACAGAACAAAGGGCCACACCTCCTTTAAGATGACGCAGAACAAAGGCCACACCTCCCTTTAAGATTAACTTTACATGACAAAGGCACACCTCCTTTAAGATGACTTGTACGGACCAAAGGCCACACTCCTTTAAGATGCTGAACAGGACAAGGGCAACCTCCTTTAAGATGATGAACAGAACAAAGGCCCACACCTCCCTTTAAGATGACTGACATAAAAAGGCCACACCTCCTTTAAGATGACTGACAGAACAAGGCCACCCCTCCGTTAAGAGGACTGACAGAACAAAGGCCCACACCTCCTTTAAGATGACTGACAGAACAAAGGCCCACCTCCTTTAAGATGACTGACGAAAAAGGCCACACCTCCTTTACGAATGACTGACAGACAAAGGCCACACTCCTGTGTGGTTGTGGGCCTATGTTTGTTTTGTTTCTGGTGTCTTTATTATGTTTTGTTATGTGGTTGCCTTTTGTCGTGCGTGTGTATGTCTTTATGTCTGTTGTTGTTTTGTGTTCTTGTCGTTATATTTCTTTTTTTTTGTTTTTTTTTTTGTTTTGTTTTCTTTTTTTTTGTTTTTTTATTTTTTTTTTTTTTTTTTGTGTCCTGTCTGTCCTGTCTGTCTGTCTGTTTTGAGGGAATTATTTCCATGCCATCTGTTTCTTCTCTGCAGGTAAACACACACGAGCCAGAACTCGGCAACCTGCTATCCCTTCTCAGAGTACTGCTCAAGACCTCCATTCTGGAGGAAGTGAGACACACACACACACACCCACACACACACAAAACAGCACACTAATCAACACACTTGTTGCTCTGCTCACATCTGTCTCAACGAAATGCCCCAGGTCTTTGCTTCATTTATACATATGCATGTTGGGTAGGAGAGTCCCGGATGAAGCTGCTGTGGAATTTAAAATTAGCATGTAATTATCCTGAACTTTTTGTCCAAAGCGATCCCAAGTGAAGGGCAGAATCAATCACATCGAGGCAGTTAAAGGACTAGTGCACCATGAATATTAAGCTTACAACACCATTTCCCTTTAAGCCTAATGTGGTTCAAATGTACTGTTACCTCATACCAATGGTTTATGGGATGTTTGGTTGTGGTAGATTGTGTTGGTTTGGGTTTTATAGGGGATTTATGGCTATTGAAATTATTAGGATGGTAAATTTTCTTTTCGTATATTTGTTGTTGAGGGGAGGATAGAATACAGTTTTGGAAGGAGCTGCTGGGCGTTTTTGTGAATTCGCCATGGTTGTTATAAAGGTTCTTAAGTTGGTGGGTTATTTAATTAATGTTGAGGGCAGAATTTACCTCTCCTTTTTTGTTCGTTATTTACTTCTCTTCTTATTCCCCATTCTCACCCTTCATTCCCCCCCCCCTCCCCCTCCCCCTCACTTGTTGTATCTTTTCCTTTCTCCCCCCCCCTTCTCGAGTGACTTGCTGTTGATACAGTTTTACAATTCAAGCAATTGTGGGGATAGGTCGCTTGGTCAGGACCCAAGAGTGGTGGCTTTTGGCAGAGGTGGATTTGCACCACTGGACCTTCTTGTTCTGTAGTCCCATATCTTAACCCTAAGACTACCACAATCTCAGAACCTCCTTCCAGCTGATCATTTCGTCAGGGAACTTAGTTTATACACACAATACCCGTGTTTATGTGCAATACTGCTATATTGGTATATTCCTAATCCTCTCTCTGTTTAAACTCCTGTCTAGATTCTATGATGCGTACTGGGTCTCCAGCTCAAGAACACATGGTGTCGGAAACACAGGAACCCTGGGTGTTGTACACACACTGACATCGTTTTCATGTCATGGTTCAATTTTTTTTTTATTAGTTCAGGGTGCTTGAAGTGTTGTGAACCCCTTAGAAATGTTCTATTTTTCTGCATAAATATGACACCTAAAAACTAGATAAAGAAGTCCTAAAAGTTAGATAAGAGAACCCAGTTAAAGAATGATATGAAAAATATTATACTTTGTCATTTGTTTATTGCGGAAAAATGATCCAATATTAACATATAAGTGAGTGGCAAGAAGTCATGTGAACCTCTAGGATTATCAGTTTAACTTAAGGGTGAAATAGAGTCAGGTGTTTCAATCAATGGGATGACAGCAGGTGTTATTGGGCCCCTGTTTTATTTTAAAGAACAGGGATCTATCAAAGTCCTTCCTCTTCACAGCACGTTTGTGGAATGTAATCATGGCACGAACAAAGGAGGTTTCTGATGAGCTCATAAAAAGAGTTGTTGATGCTCATCAGGCTGGTAAAGGTTACAAACATCTCTAAAGAGTTTGGACTCCAACAATCCACAAGTCCAGACAGATTGTGGTACAATGGAGGAAATTCAGACCATTGTTACCCTCCCCAGGAGTGGTCGAACCAACAAGATCACCCCAAGAGCAAGGCTTGTTGTAATATTTTGTCTATTTCCCCCGTACCCCATGTTCCAGCGCCGGGTCCCCTTCCCGGCTTTCTAAGCAACTGTAGGCCTCTCTCACATTGGCTAATGTTAATTTTTCATGAGTCCACCATCAGAAGACACTGAACAACCAATTGTGTGGATGGACAAGCAAGGTTCACATACGTTTGCACTCACTAATGTGTAATATTGGATCATTTTGCTCAATAAATAAATGACCTGTATAATATTGTCTCATTTTTGTAACTGGGTTTCTCTTTATCTACTTGTTAGGACTGTGTGAAAATCTGATGATGTTTTTAGGGTCTTTTAATGCAGAAATATCGAAAATTTAATGGGTTTCACCAACTTTCAAGCACCACTGTACTGAATGTTTTCCTCCCTGTGTGTGTGGTGAGAGCAGCAAGCAGCATATGGACGGGGGTCAGTGGGAAGTGCAGCAGGAGGAGTACCCACGGAGATACGAGCGCCCGGAGACGCATCACACAGCCGTGTGAGACAGAACCAGCACAGGTCAGCTCAGAAATACACACAACACTGTGGCCACCACACAGGTCCTGTGTCTCTCGTGGTGTGCCTCTGTGTGCCTGTGAGCTGTGAGATCTGTAGCTTTGTTGCATCTCACAGGACTGTGAGGACCCGGCCCAGAACTGCACTGAAGAGAGGACTGCTCTGAAGACCAAAGCGAGGTCGTCTACCAAAAGGTACAGCACTGAGTGCGGACATGCACTTCATAATCCGATAATGATTATTATGAAAGTTTAGTGCTTCTCCTGCTTAAACACACCCACTTTAACTCCATACGGGGCTTGTTAATGAGCTCAGTAGTTGGAGCAGGTGTGTCGGGAGCAGGAAAACACTGGAGCGGTGGGGCGCCAGGACCAGGATTGAGAAACACTGGTGTATTTAGTGGAGTGTAGTCACTCTGCTCCCTCTCTAACTGGTGATTAAGATGAAGCCGGACTTAAGGCCTGTGTGCTTTCCAGGGACAGATGCAGGCGAGTCACCACCGGGAAAGTCTCCGTAACCAATGGGATTCAGCGAGTTCCTGCAGTACAGATGATGAACCCGGCCATGTGTAAAGGTGAGCGAGCGAGTGTGTGTGTGTGAGAGAGAAATCTCTTACATAATGAGTTCATAGGTCTCCACACAGTCTGATCAGGATGTACTGCCTTTCTCTGGATGCTGACCACTGTGTGTGTGTGTGTGTGTGTGTGTGTGTGTGTGTGTGTGTGTGTGCTCCACTGAAGCTACAGGCAGGGACACGTACGGAGGAGACACGTCCTCAGAAAGCTCCAACTCTGTGCCGTCCAGTCCCATTCACCACCAGCGCAGTCTGGAGACCCAAGGTCAGACCTCTCAAAGTTCATCTCACACATGCACCGCATCCTAGGGGTGGGCGATGGGAGGAGTTTAGATGGTGAAGCGTCGTGTTTTCTTCATATATGACTTTATTTCTGTTAGTTAGTTAGTTAACAGCTGCATCTTCCAACAAAGGCAGAGGACATGTCATGTCTTCATTGCTCCAGGCTGAGGTACTAGATCATGCAGAAGTTCTTCCATGTTATCATTGTTGTCATTGTGGCAGATCTCTGACAGCAATAAGCTCCGAACGGCGAAAAAACCATATCAGACCTGATCTGACCTCAGACTGACCTCATTTAGTAGACGCCCTTATCCAGAGAAGTGGTTTGTACTCCTCTTAGTAGACATTCCCTCATACTGACACACATAAGCAATAACCCAAGAACGCATCCAACTAAAATTGATCATCTCTCCAACAGTAACCACTATCTGCCCTGTGATGGGCTGGTGTCCTGTCTAGGGCACGCTTTGACCTCGCATTCAGGTTTGGTCCGAGGCGGATCTTGACCACATTTAATATAAATATAAATGGAATGCTACTTCTGTATCCATGTACACATTTTCTGTCTCCCGAAGCCTTCTAATGTGCTTAAGTGATGCTTCCTGTAACACACACCATGTTTACAGTAGTCACAACGGGGATGCATTTTATATTTTAGTACATCCAGATACAATTCAGATCTAAAACACGTCCTGATGTTAGTTTGTTTTAAAAGCTACAACTAGTCTTAAGTGTTCAGTTACAAATTAGGATAATTATCTTGATCATATCAGGGATCCTAATCCAGCCTGAACGATTTACAACTGAGACGATCTTACAATCCAAGCACTTGTGGTTTAAGGGCCTTGCTCAAGGACCCAACATTGGTAGCTTGGCAGATGTGGGATTTGAACCCTGGACCTTCTGGCCCATCGTTCAGGACCTTAACCACTAGGCTATCAGTCTCAAGTTCTTAGTACTGATGTAACCTTGCTCCTGTCTGTAACATTAAATAAAACAAATAAACCAGCAAACAAACCATTATAAGTTATAATCTAATGTCTCACGTTACAGATCAATATTAGGCTTATATAGAATTTTACAGACTGATGGAAGTGACTGAGATGCTTTTAGGGTTCTGCAGTACACCTGTTTTAATACAGTGGGGCTTGAAAGTTTGTGAATCCTTTAGAATTTTCTATATTTCTGCATAAATGTGACCTAAAACAACATCAGATTTTCACACAAGTCCTCTTATATCAGAATTCATTGGTCCATCAATGATGGCAAGCCATCCTGACCCAGATGCAGCAAAACAGGCCCAAACCATGATACTACCACCACCATGTTTCACAGATGGGATAAGGTTCTTATGCTGGAATGCAGTGTTTTCCTTTCTCCAAACATAACACTTATTTTAAACCAAAAAGTTCTATTTTGGTCTCATCCATCCACAAAACATTCTTCCAATAGCCTTCTGGCTCGTCCACGTGATCTTTAGCAAACTGCAGATGAGCAGCAATGTTCTTTTTGGAGAGCAGTGGCTTTCTCCTTGCAACCCTGCCATGCACACCATTGTTGTTCAGTGTTCTTCTGATGGTGGACTCATGAACATTAACATTATCCAGTGTGAGAGAGGCCTTCAGTTGCTTAGAAGTTGCTTAGAAGTTACTTTGGGGTCCTTTGTGACCTCACCAACTATTACACCCCGTGCTCTTGGAGTGATCTTTGTGGTCGGCCCACTCCTGGGGAGGGTAACAATGGTGCTTGAATTTCCTCCATTTCTACACAATCTGTCTGACTGTGGATTGGTGGAGTCCAAACTCTTTAGAGATGGTTTTTGTGACCTTTTCCAGCCTGATGAGCATCAACAGCTCTTTTTCTGAAGTCCTCAGAAATCTCCTTTGTTTGTGCCATGATACACTTCCACAAACATGTGTGAAGAAGAGCAGACTTTGATAGATCCCTGTTCTTTAAATAAAACAGGGGGCCCACTCCACACCTGATTGTCATCCCATTGATTGTGAAAACACCTGCCTCTAATTTCACCTTCAAATTATCTGCTAATCCTAGAGGTTCACATACTTTTGCCACTCACTAATATGTAATATTGGATCATTTTCCTCAATAAATAAATGACCAAGTATAATATTTTGTCTCATTTGTTTAACTGGCTTCTCTTTATCTACTTTTAGGACTTGTGTGAAAATCTGATGATGTTTTAGGTCATATTTATGCAGAAATATAGAAACTTCTAAAGGGTTCACAAACTTTCAAGCACCCCTGTAGATGTGGCACTGAGCTCTGAGTGTTTCACTAACAGCTGAACAGCACAGACAGTTATAGTGTGTGTTTGTTTCACCCATACAGACACTGAGAGTCAGTCGGACAACTCGGTCCCAGAGTGGGCCGACACCCATCGTCTCCCTGGTAAGAAAGCGGTCGCCAAGGTGAACCCGTTGGTGACCGATCCAGAGCGAGTGAAGCCAGAGACGCCGGCGCCCCAATCAGCTGTAGTGGAGTTGGCACTGACCTCTTGCCTCCCATACGACCTGCAGTACAGCACTGGGCAGAGAGACGCTGGTAAACCTGGAGAGAGCAAACTGACCATCACCATCCCGTTGGGCAAACAGGATCCCAGAACCAGCGCTCCCGTTTCCGGAGGCTCCGGCCAGCGCTCCGGCCCTGAGCTACCTCAGCCTCAGAGTCTGCCTGCTGCTGCTGCAGGGAAACCCTGTGCCAAGGCCAGCGCCCAGCCCCAGACCTCGCTCAGCCCTGCCAGTTTAGTCCAGTGCTCACTTTCTAACACTCTGCCCACCCAGATGCCCGGTTCTGGGCCCGTACTTCCCGCGGCTCTCGTACAACCCGACGGCACGAGCTACATCGCGAACAGCGCCTGCTCTGGTGGAGCGCAGCAGCAATCGGGCTGCAACTCGTGCGGATGCCGTGGCACCTGTTCCGCAGCCCACCAGTCTCCCCCCAACTTCTTCCTGCCGGCACATCCCGCGCGCCAGCTGTTCGGCCCACCTGCCCAGTTCTTCCAGCTGGCACCGTCGCTGTGCAGCACCACCTTTCCCACGCAGGGCCACCAAGGCAGTGGAACGGCGCTGAATTTTTACGCCCACGCGCCATCTCCCGGCGCCACCTTCACGACCGGGACGCTCCTCCACGCCCACTCGGAGCACCTCATGAGCGCCCAGCAGCCCAGCTACGCTCTACCGCAAGTAACGCCATTCGGCCGCTTCTACCCACCCATGTTCCCCCACGTGGGCGCGGTGCCCAGCGGACCCGGAATGAAGAAAAGCGCCACCGTGTCCTGCTATAACTGCGGCTTCAGCGGGCATTTCGCCCAGGACTGCAAGCAGCCATCCATGGACGCCGGGCAGCCAGGTAATGCCAGTGCCAGGAGGTGACGGCGGACCGGCACTCTTTTTTTTTTCAGTGTAGGCTGCGTTTCACTAGCACAGATCTACCAATCATATCCACACAGTTCGCCTGGTCATGATTACCGTGTGAGACGTGTCCGTCTGAGCCGTGTGTGTTTGTGCTTGTTCTATGTGTGTGTGTTTCAGGTGGCTTCCGGCTTAAATATGTCGCCCCACACGCGGCGGAAACGCTAGACAAAGCCGACTGACAGCAGACGACCGAGGACGCGCTCGGTTTCTCCATCTGTGTGCTGTCTGTCACAGTGACGAGCCATAAATCTTTATGAAAGGAAGGAGTTAACCACCTGTTAATGATGCTGGGAGAAACCGCTTCGGAGGACCTGGGTTCGAACCCTGGGCTTGGGCTTGCAACGTGAACGCTTGCGGTGCGTTTAGGAAACCAGGATGCAGAATATTTCTCTGAAGCCAAAGTGCTTTGCGGTCTTCGGTTACAAACTCGGGATTACACGGGTTATGTCCCGCCGTTCGTAGTTGCTTCTCTTTGCGTAACATTTTAAGATTTTTTTTTTTTCGTTCCAGCTCGGTGAATGGTTTGTGCAGCAGGGCGTTACTGGTTCGGTTAGCTACTCTGATCTTGGCTGATCGATTACAGTTAGTGTTCAGGTTCATCGTGTCGTTTGTTTTCCTGCTCCTGTACCTTGACGAGCGTGTCTTTATGTTCCTCACGTTCTAAGACGTCCCGGTGTGAGCTCGCTCATTAACGGTAGAGCTGAAGGATTGAGTTTGTCTGATATTTCAGACCTTTAGATTGGATCCTGAGTAATGCTTCCATATTTAAGTTAGGAATTTCTCGACTGCTAAGGTGGAAGGAAGACTTGGATCTGTTTATGCTATGAGCAGCTATTAAAAGCTAACCCATTTCTTTACTGTTTATTTAGGAAGGCAGTCGATTTTCTGTACTAGTTTTGTGATGTTCTATTTGCTATGTAGACGTGTAATTAAGCCAGACGGTGAAAGTCAGGCTTGGTTCGTGTCGTTCCTCCGTCTGGACATCTGCACTATTGTTAAAGCCTGTGTTGGAAGTGCACTGATTTTTTTGACGCTCACTGCCTCGCGTTATCGAGAGCCGTTTTTAGCCAGAGCTCCGATCGATGCATGACACACGAGTGACCTTTCCATCAGCAGCTACGGAGCAAAGCGCCACGCACAGCTTAAGTATTCTGATCTGAAACAAAGCTCTTTGTGTAGCCTCTTCTCAAGCCTTATGAATAGGAACACTACAAAGACTCCGTTTAGGCGCTGGAAAGCGGGGAGACGACGCCTCTCACGCCGAAGATATTTTTGACTTTGAGGAGTGAAGGACCAACGTTGATGTCACATTGATCTCGCCTGCTTAACCCTAGATTTTCTAATTGTAGATGGCGGATATATTTGTGCACCCACGTGATCATTTCGAAGAAGCGGACTGAAATTGCCAAATCATTTTGTAAACGGTGACTTGGCAGCAGGTTTTGTACCGATTCGTAAACTAAAACGTTTTGACGTTCAGCACGGCGTGAGAAGCCTTTCACTTGTTGCAGCTTCTCCTGAATTGGACGGTTCGTTTGATGCCAGGCGTTTCTATACCTGAACCTTTCTACCTTCCGTTTTGCATGTTTAGCGTGATCGAACCCAGGAATCTGCCCACTGTGTTAGTTCAACCTGTAGAAGTGTTTAAGGTTTACGATGCTCTACTGTAAAAGAGTTTGTTTTTATTCAGGCCTCGGAGATTGTTTACCTGTGCTTCATATGTAAATGTTGATTAATACGGACGGGTCACGGTTTATCTGATCAGATTTGCATTTTAAGCAAATGGAGCCTTTTCTCTGTTGGATTATTAGCAATAAATGTTCAAAACTGCAGGTGCCTGGCTCTCTGTGTGTGTTTGCATGTATGTGACCTGCTTTGGCCAGTAGGTGGTGGTGTTGAACAGTAATGGATCGAGGTGAGTGAACTCTATCATCCTGCTGTATAATGGGACCTTTAAGTAGCTACGGGCTTAGGTTTGCAGAAGGACAGCAGGGACTTCTCTACCAGCATTTGAGCAAACTCACTCGCCTTAACTCTGGATTGAAGTCATATTAGAGAATTCCGATGTGCCCTCCAGGTGTGTTTACATTTAATTGTGTTACCTGTCTGAAGGCTCAGGCCACATGCAGATGCACTTACGGCCATGCAGGGAGGAGCCGAGCGCTGGCCCGTTGCTGATATAAGGGAGCAGGGCTGAACCTCATGGATGGGCGGATAGGTAACAGATGACTTATTCGCTTTGCTTCTACTACCTGCACTGTACAACACACACAAGGTCATTTTGTTCATGCCAACATGTTTTCTACTATAGCTATCATGCCCTCATAAATCACAGATGTTTTGTTCTGACCTGACTAGAAAGGCTCGCTCCAGTTCTCCACACCCACCTCGGGTCAGCTGGACGTTTCTTTGGGTTACTGCAGCTCTGTATAGGTTTCACTCCGTTTTAAACCTTAGATCAGTCGGTCAGTGAAATCTGTGAGCGTTACAGTGAGGAGATCACACCATGTTGCGTGCCAGTAACTTTATTCCTCTAGCAAACAGAGCACACAGAAGTAGCGGGTTGCCAGCGTAACCATCTTCAAGTTCAGAGGTCCATGAGCATGGAGGCGCATGGAGGTTTCGAGTGGTTAAAATAAAACAGCTGAAATTTTCTGCATGCTGAATAAATCAGACCCAAACCCGCAGCTGACTCATCTTTTACGCAAGGCATTGTGCAGGCTGATGATCCAGGGGTTATTTGAGCAGTTTTGGCACACCCATGGCTGTCAGCGTCGGCACGGTGATGTCCCTGAAGATTGGCGACGTGTTGGGGGAGACGGACGGCTTGCTCTGGTTCAGCGTTTCGACGATCATCTGCCTCATGTCACGAGTGGCATCACCACGCACTGCCAACAACGCCACGATGTGCTCCTCCCTACAGCCCCAGCCACAGACACAGAGGTTAGGTCCAGGATGCACTGCAGGGCTTAAGACTATTTCAAACAAATATTCATGAGCAAAATAAGGAAATAAGTTACTAGGATAAATCCAGTTTATAGTAAACATAGGTCAAGAGTGAATAACTAAAAAAAACAGTTTTATGAGACTGGAAGCTTGATAATGACAGTATGTAAGTATTTAAATTAGAATCATGTTCAGTTATTGAATGACCCCTGAGGGCGAGTCCAAATCTGCTTAAGAAATTCAAGTGTATTGAGATCCAGAAACTAAGCCGATAAAACACTAAGCACGTTGTAGTTCTGTAATTACAGACTGTAGTCCTTCTGTTTCTCTACATCATGCTTTGTTATTCCCATTTACTCCTCCATCAGTGCCTACAGGATGCTGGTTGGTGGATTGGTATTTTCAGTCCAGCAGTGACACAGGTGTTTAAGACCTCCAGCAGCACTGCTGTGTCTTATCCAATCGGACCAGCACCACATCAGTGTCACTGAGAACGATCCTCCACCCAAATAGTACCTGATCTGTGGGGGTCCTGACCATTACAGAACAGAGTAAACAAACACGAACAAAGGAAGCAGAGAAACAGATGGACTACAGTCTGTAATTATAGGACTACAAATATGGTATATGGTAAGTGGAACTGATAAAATGGACTGTGAGTGTACAAACAGGGAAGCATACCTAATAAAGTGATCTGTGACTGTACTTCATTGACACACAATTACTGAATGTAACCCATCTGTTGCTTCCTAAATTCCCCATCTTTTCCCCAATTATTGTCTGTTTAAACACCGTCATGCCCATCCACATCCTCCTGATAACAAAAATACATAGCAGTAAATGGGCTGACTGGCTCCACACTGCCCCACACAGGTGAGTCTGTGATGCCCTATGATGGATGTGGGTCCTATCGGGTCCAACAGAGTTACTAGGGCAATAAAATATAAGGTAACAAAACCAATACAAAAAAAAAAAATAGAGTTTCTGGCATGGTCTATTTTCCAACTGGCAACAATCAGCAAGTGAACCTAAAACTAGTGATTTGTTATAAATATAGTTTCGTTTATTTAAGGAGAGCATCAAGATGTCTGGCAAGAGATTAATCAGACACGCTGGCATTCCTTCTGACTCGAGCCCACATCGAGTTTCGCTTTAGCTATTCGGCTGATTAAGACACGTTAGCCTGTAAATTCAGACTGAGGGCTTAGATAACGTCATACCTGATGTCTGGGTACTTGGAGACCAGTGTGGATACCTCCAGATAGAGCAGGGTCGGGTCGGTCAGCTTGAAGACCTCAGCTATGGCAACGATGGAGCCACACAGCCAGTCCGTGTCGTCTCCCTGATCACAATTCACACCTGGTTACATTACAGCTGTTTATACACTGCCTGGCCAAGAGAAAAGGTCACACACACACTAATATTTCGTCGAGCCGCCTTTAGCTTCGACTACGATTATTCGCTGTGGCATCGTTTCCACAAGCTTCCGCAACATCACAACGTTTATTTCAGTCCAGTTGCATTCATTTTCCCCTCCAAGATCTTGTATGGATGATGGGAGATTTGGACCACTGCAAAATCTTCTCCAGAACAACCAAGAAATTCTCAATGGGGTTCAGGTCTGGACTCTGTGGTGGACAATCCAGTCATAGGCCAGAGAGAATGATGAACATGAGCTAACTCACCGCAGAGAGCTTTTTGAAGAGGAAGTTGAACTGATCGGCTTCCTTGATCATCCTATCCGCTCCCTCTTTCCTCTCCTCGGCATTTTTGAACGTGATGCGTTTCTGTATGACCGCCTTCAGGTACTCCACCACCACCCGCCGATGAGCCTCACTCGTCATCTCCTACACACACACAGGCTTACTCCTATGCTTTCATTACAGGTCTTTTTTCTAGATCTGTAAACCCCCAGAAGGTTATGGACAGTTATAAAACATGAGAACTGCCTACAAAATCTGCCATCAATCTCCACTTCATGATGAATCTTAACCCATGTCTAAGAGTTCCTTATTATTTAAGTTCAGACCTGATTCATCCATAAGTTCATACCTGGTTGTAAGGCTTCTTGATCTTGGCAAAGTCGTTGAAATAATCCTCCACGGTCACACAGATGGTGTCGACTGCATGACAACCCGTCAACCATTTCCGGGTGAACAGCTCATTCAGGTGATTCTGACAGACAATCGAAATGCTCTGAGCACTGCAGACAGAGTACTGGGGGGAAAAAAGCAACTGTGGCTAACACAGCTCCTACCTCCAAATCCAGGAAGACTTCATCCAGCAAGAACTGGCAACCATCCTTGGCTACCTCGTTCAGGGTCTTCTCAATGGCCGCATCATTTTGGTTTGGCTCTGCTGACTGTAAGTACTTTCTTTTGAGGCTGTTTATGGACTCTCTAAAAGGATCAAAAGGAGGGAAGATTACGAGCTGAAAGTGATCTAGTGTACTTACAGCTCATCAGCTATACGATATCCCATAAGGAGCTCCGGTAGTGCAGCGACAATTTGCGTTTGGGTCCAGGTAGTGCCTTCCTGCTGGCATTACACACAGGCACCACTGTCTTTGTACACCACTGTCTCAGAGGACTTTTCCCATAAGCAATCATGTAAGCTGCATGAATCCGTTCCAGACGCTGACCTGAAAGTCTGACAGTTGTTGATGATGGCGATCATGTACTGAACGTAGCACTGTGGGAGCTGCCGGTTCTTCAAGTGCTCCTCTTTATAAGCAATGGCCTCGTCTCTGTACCTAAACACGGATTAGGAGGTCAGACAGGCAGAACCCACACTGCTGCTGCAGACATTCAGCTCAGAGGCCACGGCACCCGTGACATGGTCGTACCTCAAAAGGAAGGAGTTCATCTGCTTCAGGCAGAGCATCAGCACCTGCTCTTTGAACGTCTCGTTGATCTGAACGGCCACTTGCAGGTTTTGTTCAAACATCTGAACCGGAAAGAAATAACGCGGACTCCATTAGGAGAATCCATCAGGAGAATATTAATCTAATAACAATCATCCTAAATATATGGCACCGGATCACAGGATCTCCACGCACCTGGAAGACGATGGCAGGCAGAGTGGTTTGGTAGTAGCCGTCCTGATCTGCCTCGGGCTCCGTCTCCTTCTGCCAGTCTTTCTTATCCGTGTCCAGAGCTTTCCGGAGCCAGCCTGTGATGTTGGACTGTTGGAGAGTTTTATGTAAAGATATTCAGCCCAAAGTCTGTCCACTACCACGAGCCTTTATATTTCATCATTCACAAAGCACTAACAAATAACTATACCTCTATAACTGCTGAAGATAAATTACAGAAGCACATTATTTCCATATGAGAATTATCCAATACAACAGATATTTCATTACAGTTTACTTATGTTACTGAACAGGACAACTACACAGGGTTCTATACTTTAGCACTCTGGACTAATGGTGCACATGAAAATGCGTGGACAATAAAATAAACTATTAGTCACTACCTGCATTAGTAGGAAATCGATTATAGATTAAGCACTAGTGTGTCAGAGATGGAACTTGTGCGAGTTAAAGGTGTGAGAACTCACAGTGAAGGTTGCCAAGTATTTTCCGAGTAACTCGTTCACGACGTCCTCGGGTAGCAGCGGCTCCAACTGCTTCACGTCACACTCGGGAGACAGATCTGGATGGCCCATCATCTCCGCACTGAACCAAAACACATTCAAACACGCACCACACTTATTATTAGGGAGACGCAAAACAAGGGCATGGATCAATTTCTATTCAGTAGCTCCATCGCAGACAATCAGAAATACCCAGCCACAAGATTACACAAACCAGTTGCAGGCAACAGATTTCTTTATCTTCTCCACTAGTGACCAGAAGGACCAGGGTTCAAATCCCACCTCTGCCAAGCTGCCACTGTAATGCCCTCGAGAAAGGCCCTTAACCCACAATTGCTTGGATTGTAATGGACATTCTGGACAAGGGCATCTGCTACAATGCTTAGATGTAGATATTTTATGGTGCAGGGCGTGTGTGACGCCAGACCACAAAATATGTTCTATAACCTAGGTCCAAGCCCAAACTGAGCAAGCTTAGAGCAACAGTGGCAAGGAAAAACTCCCTAAACATTATAAGGATGAAATGTTTGGAAGACCAAGACTCAGAGGCACCCTCTGGTGGTTTAGATGATATATGTAATAATTAAACTGAATTATCTAATTAATAAGTTTATAGTAATCATTAACAGAAGCTTAGAGGCGACGAAAATCAAAATTAGGGTAGCACTGTTGCCTCACAGCGAGAAGGTCCTGGGTTCGTAAGTGAGGTTAAATGAAACCCCTAGCAGATCGCCAAAGCCTGAGATGCTTTCATTTCCCACAGTTCCTTACAAGTCTGACAAACCTCTTGTAGGTGTTGAGCACCCAGGTGAGCAGAGACACGATCTCGTTGGGCTCCAGGTTATCTTCGGCGAGCTCCTGGACTCGTGCCGACACGGCCCGGTGGTAAAGGTTCAGGAACAGGCTGAAGGTGTTGTAGTTTGGCGGGAAGCACTGCACCACCAGGTTCTTGACCACGAGCAGGTCATCCAGCACGTAGCGGCGAGTGATCTCCAGGAGGCGCACCAGCCACATCTTGTCAGACTGGCGCGTCTCGGCCTGCGCACTCTCGATGCGCCCGCTCACCGTGGCCTCCAGCACCTCGCTCATGCGGCTCTTCCAGAGCTTGGGCCGGCCCGGCGGGAGGAAGGAAGTCTGCTTTTGGCGCTCCACCATGCGCCGGTCCACCCTCTCCTCCCGTTCTATGATGCGCATGGCCGACACCAGCATGGTGGGGTCACGGCGTACGGTGACCAGCGCCCGCTGGACCACCAGCCAGAGCTGCTTGGCCAGCTCGTCCGAAAGACCCTGCACCTGGCCGAAGTAAGAGCCGATCAGGCCCGGCTCTGGGGCGCTCCTGCTGTCCAGGCGGTGCTGCTCGTACAACAGGTTATCGCGCGTGCACTCCAGGTCCATGAGCCGGCGGTGAGCCTGCAACAGCTCGCCGCGTTCAATCAGGTCCCAGGTCTCCTGCACGATCTCCGGCACTAACGCGGGCATAAAAGAGAATAGAATAAAAACATCTTAAGGCACATCTTAATAAGTGTGGGCTGTAATAGAAATACTCTTATTCACAGATAATTCAGTTCAACAGCCTGTGTGTATTTATGATCAGAGCTAAAGCTCGATATATCTCGATATTTTCTCGCATTTTGTCTACAATTTTGGCAGTGCACATGTTGGGTCTATACCGAACCCATGTCTCATCATCTCAACAGCCTGAATAGTCCTGTGGGAATTTTATTACACCCTGGAAGCAGGAGTTACATCACTGAGGAGATGTTTAAAAAAAATCATCCCTCTGATAAACTAATCCAATCCGAGTAGGGCTAAAGTCAATAACAAACACACAGGCCAAAAGTCTGAGTCCACCAGGGGCAGGAACTCGATCGACACACGGGGTTGCCAATTAAGGTCCCATAGACTTTGGCACCGGTGGAAATCACAGCAATCAATGAACAACAACGCTGAAAACGTTACTACTTCGGGTGCTTGGGTGACGCAGCAATCCAAGAGGAGAGCCCACCACCAAAGGGACCTGGGTTCACGTTCTAGCGATGCACATACTGATCCGACTGGCCGTGTGAGGATGGGGAGGCTGGCCAGGGAATGATGTGTGGGTTTCCAAAGGGTTTTTCCAAAGATGTGTTCGATTAACAGGAGTCTGGTGTCTCTACAGTGTGCCATGTGCTGCTGGTTAGGCCCCCGAGTTGGATTAGGCCGATATGAAAGAATAAAACATGAATAAAGCACCAGCGACAGGAAAGGGTCATTAAGTTCGAAGCAGAATCTGTATTAGCTCTAATCACTGGATGACTGTGGGACCGACTGCTTTTGTCCTAGAACTTTAAACTAAAGACAGTTCAAATAATGCCGCCGTATTAGAGCCCATTTCACTCTCAATAAAACACAAATAATGTGACGTGCTGAAACTCTGCGTGCCAGGAATACATTTGGTTTCCGCTAACCATGAGCACATGTATTGTGGGACTCGCTTTTCGTGGCCTGGGCCTTTCATGGAAAGCAGATTTACGACTTGTGTGAACATTCACCTGAGAAGATGTTCTTGAGGTTCTCCACTGCGGAGGCCAGCTGGCTGTGCTGCACCACGGCCTCCTTAACGTCCTTCAGGTTCTCGATAGTGTTGATGCTCTGTCTCCAGTCCTTACTGAGGTCAGCCAGTGAGTTCTGGATGTCTTTCACGTCGCACAGAGCGTTGTGGAGCTGAGTGAGGCCTGTTCGTACTCCGTCCAACTGGGACTGAATAGCAGCCTGAGACAGGAAGGGATGCCTTATATGTATATATGGACATGCACTGTCAAGTCGAAAGTATGTACACACCCTTCTAATTAGTGCTCTCATATTTCAGCCACTCTCGCCACTAACAGGTCCATAACACTACTACCAGTGGTCGACCGTTATGGGCTTTTTAATAGATGATGCTGATATTTAGAGAGCATTTGGATAACAATGGTTGACTAGTTACTTTCCCATCAAAGAATGAGGCATGCAGAGCATCTTAAAGTATCTGTTCAGCCAACAAAGAGATGTGTGTGTGTCATTTAGCTTTGTCCGGGTGCTATAAGGCTAATGTAGCTTAACTAATGCTCAGTGGTTGAGGCTCAGGCTAATCAGAAGGTTGTAAGTTCAAATTCCAACTCCAGCAAAGTGACAAAGGTGGGTCCTTAAGCCAGACCCTCAACTCTAGGGTGTCTGCCAAATGCTGCAAATATAAACAAAGCCAAGCTCCTCACCTTAAGCCTGGCCTCTACTGACGCTTTCTTGCGTGCCTCTCTGCGTCTGTACTGCTCTACTTTGTCCAGCTGGTCAGAGCGCTGCAGCATCCCAGCCACCCTCTGCACGGCTGTGGCGACCGCCTCCCTGTTCGTCTCCTCCATCACTGCTCACTGAAACACAACCCAGAAGCAAAGTGACAGGGCGCCAATCCACTGTAGGGTGCGCAGTTTGACCTAATGCATGTTTTTGAAATTCATAGGTACACTTCAACGATGAGAGACAAAATAAGAAAAAAAATCCAGGAATGATGTTTTGAGGACTTTCAACTCCCTCCACACATTTTCTATGGGGTTGAGGTCTGGAGACTGGCTAGGTCACTCCAGGACTTTGAAATGCTTTTCCGGAGCCACTCCTTCGTGCCCGAGCGGTGTGTTTGGGATCATTGTCATGCTGGAAGACCCAGCCACGTTCCATCGTCAATGCTCTCACTGATGGAAGGAGGTTTTGGCTTAAAATCTCACGATACATGGCCCCATTCATTCTTCCCATAACACGGATCAGTCGTCCTGTCCCCTCTGCAGAAAAACAGCCCCAAAGCATGATGTTTCCACCCCCATGCTTCACAGTAGGTATGGCGCAACTCAGAATTATTCTTCCTCCAAACATGACAAATTGAGTTTTTTCCAAAAATTTCTATTTTGGTTTCATCTGACCACATGATATTCTATCAATTCTCTTCTGTATCATCCATATGCTCTCTGGCAAACTTCAGACGGGCCTAGACATGTACTGGCTTAAGCAGGGGGGCACGCCTGGCACTGCAGGATCTGAGTCCCTCTCGGCGTAGTGTGTTACTGATGGTAGCCTTTGTTACTTTGGTCCCAGCTCTCTGCAGGTCATTCATCAGGTTCCTCCGTGTAGTTCTGGGATTTTTGCTCACCGTTCTCATGATCATTTGACCCCACCGGATGAGATCTTGCGTGGAGCCCCAGATCGAGGGTATCAATGGTTTTGTAGGTCTTCCATTTTCTTACAATTGCTCCCACAGTTGATTTATTTACACCAACCTGCTTGCCTATTGTAGATTCACTCTTCCCAGTCTGGTGCAGGTCTCCAATTTTCTGTGGCAGGTCTTGGCCATGGTTGAGTTTGGAGAGTCGACTGTTGAGCGCTTGTGGGGACAGGAGGGTCCTTTTATACAGATAACACGAGGTCAACAGGTGCCATTAATACAGGTTCAACACCCGGGGAGGACAGAAGAGCTTCGTACAAGACGAAGGTACAGGTATGTGAGAGCCAGAAATCTTGCTTGTTTGTGGGTGCCCAAATACTTATTTTCCACCATGATTTACAATTTAAATTTCTTTAAAAATCCTACCAAAGTGATTTCCTGGGTTTTTTCCTCATTTTGTCTCTCATAGTTGAAGTGTACCTATGATGAAAATTACAGACCTCTCTCTTCTTTCCAAGTAGGAGAACTTGCACAATCAGTGGCTGACTAAATACTTTTTTGCCTCACTGTACTTCTGCCTGATAAATTTAAATGATATAACATCAAATCCAAACGTACTGTGAAATATCCCAAGTTAACATCTGCTATGAGGCCAGTAGCTCCCAGTCAGGAATGACTGATTTCCACAATACTGACAGTATAAAGTGGAAACAGGAAATAGTTTATTAACCAGAAGATTTGGAGCACATCAGCAAGTATTGCTTTATTATTTTGCAACATTGATTCAGGAAGAACTTTCACCTATGATTCCGGGACAGGGTCTGAAAACCCCTCTTCAGTCCAACCCGCCTGACCAGCCTAAGCAAGGTGAAAATGGAAATGGGACGATTGACAAGAGAGAGTTTTGGAGAATTCACACCCACATTTCAGTGTCAGAGTACTACACCAACAAATAATATCCGACCTGTGCAAATAACACAAGGTTTAAATCTACTGATAGATGGGATTATGGACTAATAAATTGATTTCGATAAAGTCAGTAATAGAATACCTATAAACTTCAAATACATTGCAACTCCATTGATAACACGGTATAACGTAGGGAAACATAAGTTAAAAATCCCAGTGCACCTGCTGCACCAAAATGTACTCTTAAGATCATTAGTGTGTTTTTCTCTATATTTATAAATTAGTTATAGGCGTGCAATATGAGCTCGCGCACTAATATAATGTAATATTATTATATTATAGGCAATATAAAATATCAATAGTTACAGACTAGGCAAATGACTATCACCTCAGTTTAATTAAAAAGCCAATATCTTACGTCTACATTAATCTGCTAGTTTATATTAGGATCATTTAAAGCTACAGCCAAAACAAACGGACTAGCATCACTTTCCCCACCCATATTCCAAATCCTGCACTATGATTGGCTAATAAGGGGAAGATCCAATAAACGCGAGAACAAAATGCCAACGAACCAACCATTGTAAGGAGGCGGGATCTACGTAAAACGGGTAGAAAAAACAAAGACCTACACGGCCCAGCTAACGTTAGCGACGTCCAGAACAGAGTCTCTAACGATGACATCGATTATATAAACACATTTATAGTTGTGCAGGACAAACACCAAAAAATGAGAGACTTACCGAGCTGATAAAGTCTCCAAAAAGTTGATGCGACGTTACTTAAGGCATTCATTTAGATACCATTTTTATCTAGTTCATCTCTCTGCTACCCTTCCTGGTTATTTCGGTCGCTCCGCCCAAGAACAGCAGCTGACTGAAAGAGCCGGTTCTCTGAATTGCTTTGAGAAATGAGAGTCGAATCAAAATCTCTGCTTCGAGACATGAGAGTCGACTCTGAATCCCTGCTTTGAAAAATAAGAGTCGACTCTGAAACCGTATTTTGCACTCGAAATACATGAAAGTAAGTGAGATGATAAGCGTTTTTGACAAAACCTGTTAAATCAGAACATATCAGCATACTTGAGACGATCATAATGTACATTATTTAAGACACACTTGTACTTGTACTATACTTGTACTTGGAACTGAGCACCCTTGTAGAAGGGTCCGAAAGTGGTGGCTTGATGGAGCAAGTATTTGAATTCACAACGTTCAAGATAATCCAAAAGCCTCAATTGCTGAGCTACACTCTTCCTATATTCCTACCTTGATATGTTGGGGCTGGAGACTACAGAATTCACCAAGTCCAGGCAGAAGTAGACAGCCATGGCATGACCCTTCTTGGGTCATGTCCAACCCTGCCAGAAGGCTTATTAGATTGATTTTTTATTTAACTTCACTTTAGCATCAATGGCTATTCAGAACAGGAGCAAAGTTACATCGACACCAGTCAGACACACTCACACTGAGGTCATTTAAAGCAACCAACCGGAAGGCACTGGCAAGACTTAAACCTAGGTTACCATGGTGGTGGGTTAGTGTATTAGACTGATGTGCCACCGGATGCATTTAGCAGGTGCCCTCATAAAGAGCAAATTACAAAATATAGAATCTTGCAGGGTAAAATCAAAGGAATTGAAGATTAAGGGCCTTGCTCAGTGACCCAAGACACACATCTTGGCAGTATGGGAAATGAACCCTGGACCTTCTGTTTATTCCCATTCATAAAATTGCAAAGCATGAATGCAATTAGATTTTTTTATTACACTATTGCATTGTATTATCAGTAGCTATTGCCAAGTAACCAAGCAAATCAAATAATCTAAAATCTTGCCAAGTGAGTGTTTCAACAACTTTTCTGCCAATCATCCTACTGAGAAATGCCAGGTGAAGTCCTGCCATGAGAAGCAACACATGGCCGCAGGATGTCCAGGATATCACTGAGTTGTTAGTGTCCCTTGTTTCACAACTAGGGGGTGACCGACTGTAGTATGCGATGGCTCCCCAGATCATTACACAAGCAGTTGGGGCAGTCCATAGCAGTCCAGGTTTCTTGTTCAAGACACCACTGCAAACGAAGGCGACAATGGCTGGCTGTCAATGGCAGGACACCTTGACAACAAATTTCCTTCTGCTAAGTACCTGGAAATGGTCTTGGCAGAGACAAGGGTGTGTATTGAAGATCCCACCTGTGTCTGGATGGTGGACAATGAAACAGTGCGAGCTGCTCGTGGTCTGTCTGGGCTGTCTGGAGCCTGTTCACCATGTGGTTGCGTGCCCCCATAAAACCACTGCTCCCAACATCTCCTAACACCTAGGTCAGAATGGTCTAGATGGCATGAAATTCATAGAAACTACCAACCTGCTTCTGTCAGTCCAGTGATGCACCCCATCTCAAAGTCTGGCAACTGGCAAAATGTCTTCGAGTGCATCGTAGAGTCATGTCTTGCAGTCAGTGATTTCTCACCAACATGTACACTACCCAAAAGTATCATCTGAGAGATTTTTATAGAACAGTGGGGGAAGCAGTTTTGTGGCAAGACCAAGTGTCTTGTGTATCAGACCACACCTCTAATTATTTACATATCATGCCAAGTTTTGCAGCAATCCCACATTTCTATCTGGGTGTGTGTTTTTGTCAGTGACTATATTTTTCAGGTGCAATAGCTGAAGCTGGGGCCTGGGTTCGAATCTGCCTGGGAATACAGTGTGAAGGATGTAGGTAACCCTGTCCACAGTGTACCTCTGCCTGTACTTAATGAATTCTAAGTTCCTGTGACCCTGCCCACGATAAGTGGAGATAAAACAGGTTGCCAGTGGCAGGGGTCACTGAAGTGCAGAAGAAAGGATGATCCTCTGGCCGGCCATTCCCCTCAGACATTCACAAATTCAAAGATGATTCAGGTATCGTATCCAAGATAAGAATGTCATAGTTGTGTGTCACCATGTTACTGATACGTTAAACCCATCCATATTTGGACGGAAATGTCGTGACCTAGACGTCTCCCAGACTTTCCATATGTTTGTTGTACAATGACTGGACATTTTACTGAACAACCAGGAGAGCATTTCGGAATCCGATTGTTTAAATGTTAAGCACGCTATTTGAAGACGCTTTGCAAAAATGTTTATTGTAGAAATATACACTTATTAAAATCTAAATCCATATACAACAGAAAAGAATGGAAATAATCCAATACTACCAACATGCAAAACCACACCATCTTGAAATAAGATGAGTTTCAAAACACAGAAACAGAAGTTTCAGTGGTTGCTGCTCAGCAGCAAAAAAAATGTGTACAAAAGAGTAAGTGAACCGTGTTTAAACTACACAACAGCATGAGCTCACTGAAACCATGAATGAAAATAGTAACAATAAGCGGAACGACCAAAAGCGTAATACAGTTCATAAAAGGTTATTAGGAGTACAGAGCAGGTAAGAAACTCAACTGGAAAGTGATTGTAACTCATATGAAATGTGACCTCCTCCACCGTCCTGAATCACTTTGCACCAGAATGTTATTTTAATTCTAAGTTGCTGTAAAAAAAAAAGCATAAGGCAAGACTTGCTCATCAAGATATTCATCAAAACTTGTTTTTTATGCAGTATTCAACTAACGTAGAGTGTTTATTTAGACTGCTGCTTCAGTGATGACACACGTGTTTCACCAGGGTACATTCAGGGAGGATGTAAAGAACAACCCAAATGCCTTCAGATCTGTTCTAGAGCTGCTGAATCAATAGTTAGTAACTGTTGACAGTAATAATGTAAGGCTGGTGCAATACAGCAGTGCTGTTAGCGCTGTTGCTTCATGGCTCCAGAGATCCAATTCCCAATCTGGACTCCGCCTGTGTGGAGTTTGCATGTTCTCCCCTCGTGTGCGTTTCCTCCATTTCATCCACATTCTAAAGACAACTGGTGTGCCTCAGTGTGTGCATATGCACCATGATAGATTGGCACCCTAAGTTTGGTTCCCGCCTTGTGTCCTGTGATTCTCGTTACGCTCCCTTGTTAGAACCAGGATTAGTTAAAGAAAATGAATGAATGAATGAGTAAGAAAGCAGAGAGTTTAGGATCATAAATGTGTTTTGGATCTAAATTTGGGTTCTTACACTGATGGACTTCTGTGAAGTCTGAATGACAGAACTTTGTTGTGTATAAAAGAGAAAAATACTGTTTTATACATAAAGATTTCCATTTTCTTTGATATTAGGGCTGTCAAATCACACTGGTTTGATCACAAGAAATGTACTTAATTGCACTTTTGCGTTCTTGAAATTGATACTAAAGAAACATTTTTGAAAAAATCATTACATAAAAGTGGACAATATAAACTTCAGCAGAATGTATTTATGTGCTTTAACGGGAGATCAGAACACCGGTGCCAATATCTCACGCTAAAGCACGACCTCGACTGTATTATTGCGATTATACCACAGTTCCGTTATCGCCATTTATTGTTAGATCTTAAGATAAAGAGGACAGAAAAAATGATTTGTTTATCACCATTCCGCGAGGTAAAATAGTTCCATTCTATCGTTCCACCGCGGCTAAGCCCTTCAGTCATTAAAGTCGAGGAACAGAATGACCAATAACTGTTTATTATTCAGTCAATAAACACAAATATATTGATTGGTAAGTTTTAATTTATGAAAAAAAGTTTATTTTCATTCAGCAAATAAAATGGGTGGGGTTTTAAAAGGCAAGCTGTGACTAAGATCCACTATTGTACCGACTGAAGCAAATCGGAGTGAGATCCCAGTGTTCTAACCAAAGTCTAGGATCCCGTTTGGTTAGTGATTATAAATCTGTATGATGAAGCTCTTAATGTTAATCTGATCAGTCAGAAATGTAAGGGCAGAGCTACAGAGCATCAGCAGCTTCTCTGGGTTAGAGCTGGACTTACAGATAACAAACCTGTCAGAGGAACGAAGCTCCGATCAGCCGTGGATGGCGTTTAATGAAAGAGCCGAGTTTAACTCCAGCAAACGACGTCTGTGTGAGGGATGAAGCTGGTTCAGCATTTTGTTGATGGGACTAAAACTGATCTTCAGTCGAGCTGTGAATCCATTAAGAGCCGGACGTCTGATTTAAAGGACTGACTTCGTTTGGCTTTTCCAGCTTCCAAATCCTACAGGTGATGAAGCTTTGGCTCAGGTTGGTCATTAATAGCTTCATCTTCCAAATTTAAATCGTTTTCAAAACCAATAGATTTTATAAACTAACGATAGCCTTCATTTCGGCAGGGTTTTACTTGTGTCATTATAACTTGTGGGCGGGCATCGTTGCTAGGTTACGTGTGTATGCCGCAGAGTAATACTTACAGAGCGCCGGTCAGAGTGCCGTTATCGTGCAATAATGGTACGGCTGGAGCGTCTCTCAGCCAATCAGATTGCAGGGTTGGAACTAACTTTGGTATAATTTAGAATAACGTGAGTGTATTGTGTTTTGAATGTAGGTACCAGTGATTAGGGCATCGTTTTGGATGCATCACATGGTCTCATATGGTCAAAAATCGAAAATGTGATCAACAGTGAAAGCCCTTATTACCTTATGACATGTTCCGCATTACTTTTGACAGCCCTAATACTGTATATCCAGTATACTGACCTAAGTCACTCGCTGTTACTCGACCTGAGATAAAATGATGTACAGTCATGCTGTTCAGCTATGAACCTATTATTACTACAGCTGAGTGCAAAAGCTTGTCCTCTATGCTTACTAAAAATGTTACCCTGTTTTGCTCTTTATAAGCAATGGAAAAATCCAACAAGATAAAAATAAAATGTGGGTGTATCCCTCAATAAGGCAGCAATAGATGGCAAGCCAGTAGAAAAATAGTTTTTGAAAAGCCAAAAAAAATTTGCCATGCCCCTTTCCAACTCCAGATCTGATCTTAGGTCAGTGTATGATATCTGGTATGAGATATGTTAAGGAAAATAGCCAAACACAGGCCAAGCAGATTTAGAGCGAGACATATCAGCGAGACATGGATGAACATTACAAGCGATAGCTGCTCAGAAGATGTGCAGTTCAGACTGAAAGCAGTAATCAAGCAAGATATGAGAGAATTCGTAGAGCACAGGCAAGAATGTACCCTGAAGGCGAGCCAATCCATCGCAGGCGTAAATAGAGCTCACCGTTGCGCCGGGGGATGGCCTCCCCTCCCTCAGTCAGAGCCAATCGTGCCTGCGTGACTTGCCGCTGCACCACCCAAGCACCAGAGGAATGTTCGTGAAACCTTCTAGACTACATGCTTCGTCTTCCTCATTACACTCTGAGGTTATGCAAACATTTGCACACGTTAGTAGCTGAATAATGCGAGCGTACCGCCCGCCAGACCGTCCATAACTGAGAGGTTTAAGAACTACTGCTCTGAAGGCTGCATTAGCAAACACTGAAAAGTGTGAGTCTATAATTTACATCTATTAGTGTTGATTAGGCGATCAGATCTGCGCCAGCCCATTGCTCAGACCACAGTGCAAAACAATGAACAACATTCGACTAATACTGCATTCACGAGTCAAATTCATGCAACGTTGCTAAGAAATTACAGTTACCAGTGACATTGCTGCTGGAGAGTTTACTAACGTTATATCAAACACAATTTGAACTTGGTTGTCCCAAACTGTCCATGAGAACAGATGCTTAAGCAGGACCCATAGATATACATACAGACCTACACAGCCACTTGGATCATATTTCCAAACAACGCATATAAACAGTGACTCCAAAATGATTGGCATCCTTGATCAAGATGTTTTTGATTAGATTCTTCTCATCTTCTCATCAAACCATTTACTGAAGCAGGGGTGTTCTAGACTCATTTTTCGTACTCGGGCACGAGGATTAAGAGAGGCACAGCTGTAGCCATCTGCTTGCCAATCAGTCGTAGGGGCACAACTGGACATGCAAAAATAAGTCCAACACTGAATAGATGAAGTGATTTAACACTAAATTGGTACGGACAAGAAATGAAGAACAAATTAACACTAAAGAATTTTTGATGGATCGCATTAACCGAACACATAGCCATGAGCTATCAGCAGCTTGTCTGCAGCATAGCTGACTTTCGTTTAAATATTTGCGGATGTCTATTACTCCCTAAAAAAACTGGATCTGGCTGAAATTGTTCAAGATGCTGGGGTATTATGGAAATGTCGTGCCTGTAGTGAATTTACATGGCATGTCCTGTGGCTCTGCTCAGCACTCCAGCATAATTGACTTTTTACAGCATAGTTTTAGTGGGGCACAGCGACATTTTACTGGGCACGTGCCCCAGTAAAGTGGCTCTGATGCCGCCCCTGTACTGAAGTCAATTTACTGCAATCGAATCTAAAATCTCAGAGTAGTACTCTTGCATTGCCCTTCTCTTTCAATGCTTAATGTTTGAGAGACAAACAAAGGAATGTAAAACTCCATAATCTCACAAGTTTTCAATTTTAGGTCAGAATCTGTACCTCAAGCACTGCTGGACTGATTTGAACGTTCTGTAATTTGTCTCAATATCCCAAGAGATGCTCTAGTGGCCCGGCACGGACCCAGGTTTGAGTCGTAGTGGTGCATTTTAGCCAGATCAGGCAACACATGCAGACAACTGCCTGTGTCTGAGTGAGGTGATCATCCCCAGTGATGGATCTGTGATGGACCTGTGATGGATCTGTACCTTGTGTTCTCCGAGCATAGGCGCCACAGCCCCCGCAATCCTAACCAGGAGAAAAAAAGCCACTGGAACATCCAGTTCTAGCTGCTTGCCAATAGCAGACAGATTTTTATCTAATATCACCTGGTACATAAAATCTGTTCTGCCACATATCCAATCAAGGTCTAAGTGCTCTTGGAGGTCAAACGTCATTCATCCACCATACGCAGCATACTTAATTAAGTGGATTATATTATCTCCTGTAGAACTGTCCTTCTTTTTAGGCAAAACCTACACTTCTATCCAGTAGAACCCGCTTCCAGTTCAGTTCCAGCAGCGTCTAATAAGCTCCAGATGTTTACATTTGTGGTGAGTTGAAAGAAAAGGCTTGCTTCTGTCACGCCTTTGAAATAGTTTGTTGGCATGGAGGTGTCATCTAATTGTAGATTTGCAGCCTTTGTGTCCCCAAAATTCTACCATTGTCTGCAAATCTCTAACCCTAATCCTCTGAGAATTTTTTGGCCTCTATTTTTGCCTCTGAAACCGTCTGCCTTATTGCACAGAAGGAAAATACGCTTGCGTCCATTTTCCAGGCAGGTTCATTACAGCTGTAGTAGATTTAAATTTCTTACTTATTGCTCTATAAGTGCACATTGGTCGACTAGGATGGTCAAACATGATTAACTAAGAATGAGGCACGCATCATTCTAGGCTGTATCCTAAATGGCCCCCTACTGTGCACTGCTGCGTAATACGATTAACCATTACCATGACAAAATATGTTACTCGATTGACATGACTAGTACTCTTTAAAACATCACGTCACTTATGCACTCTCGAATTTTCCCCCTGCTGGCAAATTTCGGCTACTTCCTTCATTCTGACAGTGAGATTAGGTTAATAAACCCTTTCACCCATCTCCACTAATAACAAAACCACCAAAGTGTTTCCTGCCGCAACAACCAAATTAAGCTGACAGGACATGTCATGTGAAGACAAGCACGCTAGAATATTGAAATTCTGACGAAGCCCTAAATCACAGATGCAGTTAATCACATTTTTGACCTTTGATTAGCCTGTTCATTCCGAGTGCTGTTTTTTACATTTTTTTTCCACTAGGGTTACCAGATGTCAGTGGACACATTCCAAATCCTGCTATAATATATTCTGACTTAGCAGCTTCAAAATGCTGCGCCTACACGTCGATGTCTACACGACCAGACCATATGCGGACGACTCTGCTGAAACATGAACTGCAACCCTGGTTCTTACATGTTTTAACATACATAATAGCTCACAGTGTATTATGGTGTCATATGCTAATAATCTGGGATTAAATAATTGTTTTGTATACATTATATTAGAAATAATAAGATTTAAGTCCATGACAGATCATGACCACTGGGGTGCAGGTGCTGGTGTAGTGAAGTACTGTCACAAGGAGGCACCCTGAACTCAAACAGTTCTAGGGACTTACATGGGAGGAACGACTCTACAGAGCTCCCCCGAGAACTTCGTGACTCAAAATGGAGCTGTATGTCATCCGTCACATATAGGCTCAGTAAAGCCTGGACTTCACTACCGGTCCATTTGTCTGCGTTTTTTTATATTTTAAGTGCAAAGATCTGTTGTGCTACTTGTCGCGAGGACGTGCCCTGAAGAGGGCACTCCGTCAAGTGTTGGTCAAAACTCGGTTTGCTTCACAGCACTGCCTCTCAAGATAAATAGAACAGGACTCAAAAGTGGAAGGAGACCATAGGCGCATCTGCACTGTAAGTACTTTTTCATAGTTCTTAGAACTGTGCCCTCTTTCTCACGTGTTCGTATCGCAGGAAATCGGAATGATAGTTCTTAGAACGCCGTGTATAGGGACTTTAGCTCCTACTTCAAGGCAGAGTCTTGCAGTGGTTGATCCAGGTGTAAGAGTAGATTGGTCCTGATGTAATGACACTTTAAATATGCTTGTACTTCAACAGTCTGTCATACTGTTAGTTTTCTATGTATGTCTATGTACCTGATAAACTGAGTGTACCTGATAAACTGCCAATGCCGTCTATATTACAATCCTATTGTATTCAGAAATGATTGCTGTGTCTTCCCCTAGCTTGCAGTATGGGAAGGAAACCAGTTAAGATAATATGACCGTCCTTTTTGTTTCCAAAGTCACATGGCATTAACATGCTGGAAGGTGCTATGCAATGAAAAGCACATACAGTGGAACCTTGGAATTCGAACGCTTCTTTAGTCGACCGATTCGGACAGTGAATGGTCCGTTTGAAATTTTCTTGCCACCAAATTCAAACAAAAATTCTGACCTGTGCGCCTACAATCCAGGCTCAGGGTGCGTCTGAAATTAACTGGATTCTGACTTCGAACAGATGTGAATTCGAACGGCCTTCCCGAACCAATTAAGTTCGTATTCTGAGCATCAAACCAGTAATGGGACTGTAATGGGACTGTGGTAGCCTAGCGGATAAGGTACTGGACTATGGACCAGTGGTTCAAAGCCCATCTCTGCCAAGCTGCCTTGAGCAAGGAGCTTAACCCACAATTGCTTGGATTGTAAGACTGTATCAATTATAAGTCGCTCTGGATAAGGGCGTCTGCTAAAAGTAAATGTACATTTAAAAAGTGCCAACACAGAACTACCCCTTAAAGACGAGCATGATCACACCTGTCTCTGGAAAGAGGGCTATACCTGAGCAGTTGATTCAACTTCGGAAGCTTGCACGGAGGTTCCCTTGGCTCTTGAAACTATTGCATATATATATAGGCACTGCTTTTGTACACTGCGGTGTTCATTGCACAATTTGCCACATTTCTGCACGTCCCTGACCATTATCCTGTCCGCAGTCAGACCAGGGCAGAGGTTCCGTGGGCTCTCTTTTGATGGGGTGGAGAAGACTGTGGCTCCTGACCTCGTAGCTCAGCTTGTAGTCCGGCTGCATGTAGGCTTTGGGTTCAGCAGAGCTGTTCATATACGTGTGGCAGTTCGTACCGTGGTAGCTGAGAGGATCTGAGGGAGTCATGTCTTTGTTGAGGACACACTTTAAGGGTTTGGTGGCCCCTGTGTACAGAAACCTATGATGCCCATTGATGGTTTGGCTGATCCCAGGCTTGCTGTAGTGGTTCTCATATTCAGATTCTGTCTTCACCTGGGGTGTCTCGGGAAAAGGCATGTTGTAACGCCAGGCTCCATTATGTGGCGCTGCATACAGGCTGCACCCATTCTCAGAATCTGAGTCCTGCTCGGTCTTGATTGCAGTCTCGGGTAGCAGGAAGCTACTGTAACCGTTGTGAGTCATGTATCGACTCTCACCCTTGCCGTTCCCACAGTATCCGTCTTTTTCTGTAAGTCCGTACTGCTTGCACTGAGGCATCACACCAGGGGAGAAACGGAATTTTCCAGATTGGACGTGTCTGCCCATCTTGCTGCTGAAGTAAGTGGTGGGTCCCATTTGTGATGCGGAGGGGCAGCGCATGTCCCAGGCCGTGTTTGGAGCCTGCGCTTTATGGACGCCCATAGAAGACAAGCAGAAGTTAAGAGGCTTCTCCTGAGCACAGTAGCTTTCAGTCTTGCATTGGATGCCTTCTTTGCTGAGGGCCGACCATGATCCACTGTGCCAGGGCTCCCTGGAGTTGAACATCTGGTCTCCAGTGTCACAAGTGCCATGGGGGGGAAAAAGGGCTTCTTTTCACTACAAGTGTTTAAAACAGTTAATGAGCTTGATAATGCAGGTATTGGACAAAAAATATAGTACAACTTATTCTCCTCACAAACCACATGATAAACAGTACTGATAAATAAATGCTAATCAATTATTACTTATTTTACGTATTCCATATTTTATCCCTGCTTCAGAGGTGATAAGTAGCTGTGTTCTGAGTTTCAGAGCTCCTTAGGTTAGGGGCTGGGACTGTGGTAGCATATGCAAACCAAGGGTGCTTCATATACACTCTACAACAATACACAAAATCCTTCAAATCTATAAATCCTTCAAACGTATAAAAACTTCACAGCATCCGCTGCCATAAAGTAGCTTTTTTCTTAAGACCAAAATGAGGTAAAAGCAACAGAACAGTTCTGTTCTTCCCACATAAACTGTAATAGTTGAAAAATTAGATGTTGCACTTGTATATATACAGCCCACACAAGTGAGTTGTGAAATTGCTCCCATATGAATTCTGAAGGAAAAAAGCTTCAAATGCAAAACCTGCTGGTTGTTGGTGCTTTGTGTTTTGCTCTTCATCATCATGCCCTTCATTTTAAGCTCAGTAATGGAGGGCAGCACAAGGGGTACGGCCACACAGAACAGAGCCAGCTGAGGGGGCAGCAGAGCTCCGGACTTACTCTTCCTCTTCTGGCCTTGCAAAGAACTTCAGACTGCCCTGGAACTGCATCCTCTTTACGAGGGAAGAGAGCAGGAATGAAAACAGTGCGTGACAAACTGACATGCATATTAAAAAACTCTCCATCAGGTCTTACTTAATATGTCATCTTCGTTTTTTACATTTCAACCCCACATTGTCCTAGTCAGGGCTGTGGGGGGGCCCTGCACTGAGCCACAGAGAACACAGGGCATGGTCATAACTTGTGCTCTGAATGTTCATTTCTTTTCTGTGCATTTAGATACAGTCTAAAACTGCGATATGAACTCTTTACTATCTAAATACCTGTTGGGGTATTTTAGCTCCCAACCCTTTATCCAAGCCATGAATCCACTAAAACTGCTGCCAATCAAGAAGTAGGTAAAGAAGATGGTGTTCTGAAAGGCTTCTCATTCACACCCTCATTGGTCAGTGATTAATTATGAGGTAAACAGTGTTTATTTGTAATTGCAGCACTTCATGCTGGAAGAACAGATGATTATTAGAGAGATTACCTCCAGCCCAAATTCCAATCTGGAGAGCCAATCAGAAAAGCCCCCTGTGCCCCTATATTATGCTAACATCACTAAATGCTGGCATGATTTTGAACATATGTTAATCAGGACAGGGATTTTGCCCATATAAAACAATGGAAATTAGACTTCAGTTACCTGTATATTCATTATTGAGGACTGAGGTACATTTAAATGTTAAATGAATCACTACCAACAATACTGACAGATGCTTGAGGGAAGCAGTAGTCTAATACCCTAGCCCACCACAGCAGAGAACCAAATTGAAGTCTTGGTGATACATATCGGATGGGTAAGGCATGGCATGCGGACACAATTAGCTGTTTGGTGAGGGAGTGAAGTCCGACCGAGGATCAAATTTTCCTACAAATTTACTTTATTAAAAAAGTTAAGAAAAAGCTAAGTGAAGACAAATGTATTTCTATAGTGCTTTTTACAAGAGCATTGGCTCAATGCTTTACAACCATCTAGGCCCAAAACCCTAAACCGAGCAAGCCTAGAGCGAGAGTGGAAAGGAAAAAAAAAAAAAAAACTCCCTAAATGTTATTTGGGGGAAGAAACCTTGGGAGGGACCAAGACTCAAGACCGACCTCCTTGGGCAGCCTAGATTTTTCTATGTAAATTAAACTAAGCCTCCTAAGTTTATAATAAACAAGGTTTTTTTAAATAACAGAGAGAGACAAGCTAAATATAAAAATTAAAAGAGAAACATTTAATATGTTTAAAAAATAATTAATATGTATAAATATAAATATGTCTAAAAATATTCAAAATATAATCATACATAGCACTAAAAATAAATTAAAGATAAAATATAAAGGAGTAAAATAAAACAAAACTATAAAACTACAGAATAAGACAACAGTATATATATAAATTAAAACAATAAATATAATAAAAACAGGGAATATGCTCGAGTCTCAGCATTATTTTATCACAGGCATGAGTGGGTGATTTTTGGAAAGCGACTCAAACTCGAACCATAGAACCGAGACTGTGCTGAAGGGTAATCGTGCTGTAAGAACAAAGCTGCTCTTGTGACTTACCAGGAAACCTGAACTTGCTGTCAAGCAAAGCAGCGCACTCGAGCAATAAAGCAGCGGGGTAAGGAAAGGAGAAAGTTTCAGAAGGGATACCATCCGGCTCCTCGATGCTGAACAGACTTCTCACCATGAAGTCCTCATCTACAACATCGTAGATACAGACACGTCGCATTTAATTCACAATACTTAACCCACAAGATGTATCAGATTGTTTAAATTAAATTATGATACATCAGATTATCATTAGTCCACATTCAATGTGATGCTTGACGTCCTCTTGTTCTACTTATACACACACACCAGTTCCTGAGTGAGACCGGTGATCGTGCGGAGAGGGGTTCATGGCCCAGTGGAGCTGCCTTCTGAACTCCTGCCGCTCGTCCACATGGATATAGTCGAACACGTTCTGGTGCATCACATCCGTCTGTCACAGAGAAGAACACACGCAATCCATTAACCTGTCCACTTAACTTGCTCCATGGTTGGCTGATCTGTGCACAATACACTAACACCAGAGGTATCCGGGTTCACACTGCAGGTGTCAGTAACATTGACAATCAGCTGCTCTGTGGGTTTACTGAGCTAAGCGTGGTGAAGTTTAGATATACGCTATGATCAATACCGTGTTCAGATTTACCTTTACAGATGCTTTAACTACCAACTAATACAGTCTTACAAGGTACAATCCAAGCAGTTGAGGGTTACTTCAACTGCTTGTTCAAGGACCCTAGAGTGTACTGTTGCTGGGATTTAAATCCTTAAACACATGGTTACGTTGCTTTTAAGAAAGAACATATTCCTCTGACACCTGAACCGAGAGAAATGCCTTGTACTTGATTCCGAACAGGTGCGATCTAATCAGCAACATTCCCACTTCCACTGAAGCACAATATAAAGCTAAACCACCTGCACGCAAAAGAATTAATCGATCTTCCCTCTGCCAACTCTTAACTACACTCAAGTACATATCCAAAAGTGTGTAGACGGCCATGTGTGCTCATACAGCCTCTCAATGGACTGCCATGGGCAGTAAAATTGGCACTTTTGTTGATGCAACAATCTCCACTCTTTCAAAAGGATTTGTACTAGACCTTTCTGCACCAACAGAATCCAGGCGAACATCCCCTCACATGCACACAATTTCAACTCGCTTGGTCAGAGTCGTTTAGTCATATCAGACGCCCCTATCCAGAGCGACTTACAACTGATACAGTCTTACAGTAAAAGGTTAAGGGCCTTACTCAAGGACCCAACAGTGGCAGCTTGATAGGGGTGGGATTTGAACCCTTCTGGTCCATAGTCCAGTACCTTAACTATTAAGCCACCATGTCATTCTACATAAGCAGAAGGCAAGCGGGGATGTACCCTAAACACAGGCCTGGCTAGGGGTCGCTGTAGGGGAGCCCGGCCTCCCCTCGGTTCAGGCACAGGAAGGCCCAATTGTGACCCTGCATATTAGTTTGCCATGTCATCCAATCGTCTAAAACAGGAAATGTTCTTTCTAAAAACTGTTGACACAAAGTTGGCCCAATCCAGATTCTTGCACGTATCATTCCGAAAACAACATTTTCCATCCCTCCAAAGTCCAATCGCAGTGTTTCTTCATACCAATGCAGCCAATGCATGTTGATGATCTCGGTTTGATTACAGCAACCGAGGAGGGATAATTTTATTATTATTTTTGCGTGTTTATGCAGCTTGACAGTTGAGCTGTTGTTGCTCCTACATGTATTCACTTCGCAATAACAACACAGTACACTAGGGCAGTTATATCAGTGTATAGCTTCTTTGATTTTCCATTTCCAAAAGTCACTTCAATACAACCTCAGTTCATGAAGGCTGTGTGTTCTCATTTGTTTTTACACACCTCTTATCAATGGGTGTAGCTGAAATAGGGAACACACTACAGAGAAGTATGTTTTAAATAATTTAGCCCCTGTACTGTTGACAGCTGCGAATAATCACAGTATGGTAATAATTTAACACGTTTACAATGCGCCTAACTATTCCAGCATTGGGGGGATGTTATGCGTTAATCAATAACCGTCTTCATTTTAAAAAGCAGTGTATGCAGCTTTTCAGTCTCTGCAACCCGTCAATAAATCCACCAAGGAATTAGTGCTTTAAAGTTGTTTTTAAAGAGGGATCACTTTCAGAGTAAATATTTATCTTGCCGCACTAACAGTTCTCTATTATTCAGATTTCTTCAAATCCAGTCACGGCTTTAATATGATAAAATCTTGCACGGTTTTTATGGTTGCATTAGTCACCATGTAAATGCACTCACTGCTATTAAGATCCAGCTTAACACAATCGTATTTGCTCAGCTTTAACCAGTTCCCTTCATTCATTATTAGCCACGTTAGTGGTTGCTGGGGTTTCTGACAGTTCTCGTGCTTCGCTCTTCCTCCTCGCAGCGAGCTGGGGGGGCAGGGCTTCCTCACTCTAGTTTTGTTTGGGCATTGCGTGACAGCAGGTCGGTGTGCATGATGACAGGCAAAACCATGCAACAATGAGAGAAACAGAGGGAAAAAACTTGAAATGGTTGTCCACACACACACACACACAGTTCGGCCACACATTTTTCACCCAGTTATGTCTATACTCTGGGTTCGCTATAAAATTCCCTCTAAAATATTTAACCTTGCTATTATACCCCTCAGTGAAACATGCATCGCGCTGAATGCTTTGTCTCACGAAGGACCGTTCGCACGCCCAACAAGGACCAATCCCATCTCATTTTCCATCAGCTGGCAGATCCCATGACTCTTTTGTCAAATTACTTTTGTTAGGGGAACTGTTTTAGTGCTTGCCAAGGAAACTTAACACCCTGTAACACACTCATAATTTAACCTAGGGGTGAAAAGACGTGACTGTTCTTGCATGCCAACGCCGGCTATGGACCTTTTACAGACAACCACACATGATTTTTGTTTTGATTCTTTTGTGAACTGGAAAACTTTATATGCAAGGACTTTGCTCGGTCATGACCAGATGTGAAGGTTTCATAATGTAGTGTATTTTTAGTGTTTAGAAAGAGTGTGTTTGTCTCTTCTGATAAAATACAGTGCAACACACTGACAGAAATAATCAAGTTCTTCTCTATTTCTGAAGGACTTACGGACAGATTATAGACAAAGCATACCGTTTGTACTTAGTCATCCTGTGTCAGCCAACATCAACCAGTTCCTAATGAATAAAAAACTGCTAATATTATAAGCTTACGCTGAACAGAGAGTTATTATTTACCTGGTGGAAGCCCAAGTAGTCTATGATTGTTGACGAGGCATAGAAGATAACTCCATCTGAACTGACAACCAGCGCAAACCCCGTCAAAGACTGGAAGAAGGAAGGACATCACACATTACACGAACATTAATTCAACAATATTTCTCCTTCTTTGTGCATCTTTGAACAGATGAATATCTAACCAGCTAGGCCAGTGGTTCCCAAACTTTTGCTGCTGTACCCCCTTTTGGAGATCAGAGTTTGCTTCCAAACTCCACTGGAATTGGTTTTAAACTTTGTACTTAAAAAGAAACCGCAACTTCTTATTGAACTAAACAAAAAGTGACAAATCACCTCAAGGGGCACACCCCCACTTTGGGAACCACTGAGCTAGACTAACAGGTACATAAATGCATGCATGAATAAATAAATATATAATAAAATAGATGGATGGATGGATACAGATATTTACAGGGATCGTTTCAACCATTTTGTGTCAAGGAATGACGAATGGACAGAGTGACGAACTTAATCTGCTCATCTTTTCACTTCATGATTTCAGCATTTGGCAATAAAGTACTGAGAAGAAAACACCACAAGCTTTGTAATTTAAAAGTTCCTCTTGGTGCTTGTTCCACAAATGCTCAGTTGACAAAGCCATTTTCAGAGCTAGGTAGGTTTATGTCCACAGACATTTCCCATCTGAGATACCCATTTTAATAATGCTATCATTTAACTACTGCAAGTAAATGAAATCCAACAGACAGCTATTGGAGCTTACAGGTATGTTTTCTGTGGGTGTTTTAATCAACAAATTAAAGGCATGATCCAAAACATAGTTTAAAATGTAGCTGAATTTAGTAAAACCTGGCAAATTAATTTAGCGACAATTCAGAGCAACACTATAACTACAGCTTGGGTAGGCAAAAATATCACAATTATTTTAGGCTGGACCACGAGCCATGATATTTATTGCAAATCATTTTCATGTTGATTCTTAAGAATAATTTGCAGTTGATAAACACTTATTTTCTCTACTAATAAAAATCAACTAGTACAGAAAATTTAGGCTTGTAGTAGCTTTCTAAGCAAACTTTAATAAAGTGCACTTCCCAATAAAATGTAAACAGCTAGGTTTTGTGTACATGGTGTTAGAAAAATATCTGCAATGTACTAAGGTTTAACGAGAGATCAAGTGTTTATAGAAATCGCTGGCAACCTTCGTATCATATCTTTGGTCAGATACATTTTCTAATGCTATTCTAGGACCCGCCCACTACAGGCTATTATTGGTTTAATTGAGTGTCTGTCAAGGAACCCATGAGCTCAACTTACAAGAGCAGTAATGAAATATGTTTAGTATAACAGTCTTTACGATCCCTCTGCTAAGACAGACTGAGGAAACATTTGAATTGTTCAAAATCTAAAATGGTCATTTGTGCCGATTGCAGACCTATAGCATATGCAATGTGCCTATTACAGCAGCAAGTCTGGTCGGAAGAGGTCTTTCATCTTCCTTATTTCTCACAGTCTGGCTCACCTCGCTAGGGTCAGTCCAGGACAAGGCCTCGCTGACAAACACGCACTCACCTCAAGCAGAAGTTCACTTTCCAGAATGCTGCTACTGAGGCTGTGCTCCTTGGGCTCTGGGCTGCAGGCTGCAGGACTCTGCTTTCTTGATTTTTCCTGAATGGCTGCGTGTAAGATTTAGAGGGAGAGCGGTGAGTTCCACGCAAAGTCGCCAAAGCAAACCCAAACCCACCAAGGAACAATCTTGAAACCCGTTTGTCCAATGTACACATACTCTGACCAAGAGAACATGCTCATAAAGACAGGGTGCTAGAACAGTTTCACAAACCGTATCAATTACATATGGTAATCCATGAGCGTGCTGTGCCAGTGTTAACATGGATCAACCCACAGACCTGTCAAAACAAAGTCAGCCAGGTCATGAACCTCATGCACTCATGCCGAAATCTGGGGTATGGATAGGGCCTGCAGCGCCACCACCAGCTTTGTCTGAGCGTCTACCCTCTAAACACAGCGTAAGTCTTCCAGGCCGGTGCAGACGCATTTCTCTCCAGCCTCACCAATGCTGCCAGTCAGAATATGAGACCATGCAGGATTCCAGCACTGGAGTCTGTGGCCTGCTTCCGTGACGGCGCTTACTTTTTTGCCCTGATCTTCTCAGAGATTCCTGATGGTTTTCTCAGAGCTTACCACACCACTTTGCGTGACCAGAGAAGTGAGACATTAAAAATAGCTCCAAATGTGCGTGCGTTTGTTGAATATGGTGAGTCAAGTGGCACATTGTTGCTGTGCAGATCAAAACGGTTAGATTCCTATATACTGACTCTATGGTGAAAGCAGCGACAATGTAGGCAGTGTGAGGTTTTTTTTTAACATTATGGGCAAGTTCATAAAGGTTGAAGGCAAGGTTCAGAATTATTCCCTAAATTTTATAATGAATGTAAAATATTCTTGGAGCTATGAGTCAGATCTTTACATAACCAAAGTGTATCATGGCAACATAAAAAAACCTCCAGTAAAAACCATCATGCACTGTATTCCAGTAGGAACAAACGAGAACGGAGGGGGAATTCCAGCAATCACTGATGACTATTGCTTCAGACTGTTTAACATATTTAAAATCAGGGGAGACTCATTCCCAATAGCTTATGATCTATCACGTTTTGAAGGGATAAGCTGATTAAAGCAACAGCTATTAAGATCCAATCACATGCTGGAAAGGTTCATGCTCCCACAGAGATTAGAAGAAAGAGGCATCTTGAAATTCAATTCAAATTATTACCTTTATAAAAACAAATCATCTAGCACAAGAACACATTTAGGATTTCGTTTAAACTAAAGAAATTAATTCGTTTTGAATCATTTTGCTATTTATGTTTTTGTTTAAAGTAAATGAGACACTTATTTTAAAAATGATGTCCCACTTCTTCATGTTACTATTGTAACTCGAAGAGATGTAGTCCATAGGCTGAGACGCATTTTAATCACATCCCTGCATTTTAGACCGAATTTAAACAATAAATTCTGTTCCCCATGGCCACATGGTGGTAGAGGAGTTAATGTAGAAAGAAATGCAAACTTGTCACAACCTAACTCAGATTTTTACAATTAAATAAACTTTGTGTTTTAATTTTTAATTTGAAGTCTGAATTAACAAGTTTGTTGTTTAATGTTAAACATACATTCACCAATCACTTTATTAGGTATGCCTCATACTCATGAGAGTTTAAAAACTCCAGCAGCACTGCTGTGTCTGATCCACTCATACCAGCACAACACACTCTAACACAACCGCATCAGTGACACTGCAGTGCTGAGAATGATTCACCACCCAAGTAGTACCTGATCTCCGGGGGGTCCTGCCCATTACAGAACAGAGTAAAGGAAACAAAAAGTATGTAGAGAAACAGAATTGTAGAACTACAAATGATAAAATGCAGAAACAAGGTGTACCTAATAAAGTCACACCAAGTACAGTTACCAACAGATTTCACAAAAAGATTTCATTTTGATTTTAATGAATCTTATAAATGTTGGGTACTGGTAAATTTGGGACAGGAAAAAAATCCCAAACCAGCATAAAAATAAGAAAACTGACCTCATCTACATGTGAACCTTATGATACATGCATAACACCAAGGATTCAGGGAAAAACTTTCAATAAATGGCTTATATACAGGACTGTATGAATCTCTGTATTTAGTGAGTTGGAACAAAAAAAAAAAATTAAAATGAGCCATTTGATGCGTCCTGCCAAACACAGTGTATGTGGCATACCAACATGGAAAAGCACTTAATCAATAAATACCTTGCTCTAAATAAAAACGCAAGTACGCACGCTCAAATAGCAACACACATGCTGGTATGGCTATCCATGGAAAACATGCAGTTGCGTTTTCCTGCTCTAGCTTTGAAAATTCATTCTATAAACTTGGGTATGAGTCACACACAGTTTGTTTCTATTGGAGGAACAAATATACTGTTCTGACTTAGTCAGAAGGCATTACTGAGCTTCAAAGACAATGGAAACAACGTCTCTTCGTGGACGTCCCGGCTCTGAGCGTGTAATGTCTAACATGTGATTCAGATATCCACTTCCTCTTTCTTAATAAGTGACAAGACGTCTGTTATAATCCTTGGCACGCAGGTTGCATATGTACAGTGTGCGCAAATTAAGCCTAAGAACGTAATATTTATTATTCGTTATACAAAGGAATGCACCTTTATGAAACCATCAACAAACTGACTGACCTTTGACAGCAAATGTTTCGTGATGCCTGTAGATTTAAGACCAAAACATTAGAAGAGACTCCGTAGAAGAGACAGGTCATGCACTTTCACATTCCTACTTCCCTTACACTTCCCCCATACAGTAGTCACGCTACACGCCACAGCACGTTTCCTGCAGCTAACCAACATTAAAGCCACTAGTAATTAACAAGCTACTATTTATATGTACACTATTCATCCTTACATCTGTGGCGGAAAATGGCAAACAAGCACATAATGGCAGGAGCTGAAGATGTACCCTGAGGACACCAGATATTTTCACACAAGCTTCTTTCAATAGGACCAGATAAAAGGATGTCTGCATCACTCAAATGGATATAGATTGTTGTTTGTCGCTAAAACCATGGAGTGCTTGAAACTGGGTGGAACTGGGTTCTAGTCTCAGTGGTGTCTACTAGGGATCAACTGTAAGAGCGACCATAGCAAGCCCTTCAGCTGAATCACATCCCTTCCAGGGCATGCTTATGTCTGTGCCCTGTTATGCAGGCACCGGGGAATGCAAAGTCTAAGCATAAAAACAAAACGAGTGAAGAAAAGCAGGCACATAACAAACCAAGGAGTACTTTCTCCAAACCTATAGTGACGAATCCAAAAGTGTACATTTGAAAGCAGACGAACAACTTTCCTGACATGTTTGAGGAGCACAAAGTTTTCATGTCCTGCTGTGTGGGAGTGTGATTTCACCCTATTCGTGTTAGCTGTAACTGCTTCCCATCATGACCAGAGCAGAACAGAGGAAAGAAAAAAGGAGGATGTTATACAAAGTGAGCGTAGCTGGGAAAGCGCGTGCACACACTGGGGAGGGGTGGGTGAGGGATTCCCAAATCTGTCCAGAGTTAATCCGCATTGCGTGCAGAGACTGTGTGAGTGTGTCTGGCTTTCCTTGCCCCCCTGTATAGTGAGAGTGAGTGCAAGTGTGTGTGTGTGAAGCTCTTGAATAGATGGTGCCGAACAAACAGCCTTGAACATGTAGCAGTGAACGGTGGCAGTCTTCAGCCCCTCTGATCTAACGCGGTTTGACCCCTCACTACCAAACACAGGAATACACACGCCATGTTTCCTCCCTCTCACACGAAACACAATGAGAGCCATGTTTTTCCTTTTTCCGTTTCTCAAAACACACATGCTACTCTATTTACTCACTCCAGTGCCAAACCCTCAATGTGTTGTCTTGGAGGCAGGTGGATGAGCTACTTTTCTCAAACCCACTGTTTGCTGGGGCTGAAACTCTATGTGGTTTCCTCTATGCCATGATTTCTTAGCTGCATTTCGCTGCTGCCTCATTCTGATAAGGAGTTGAAAATAAAAACCAGACCCCTCCTCGCCATGACTTTGAATTTTACAAGCAGATGTGTGTTTATGCCCCTGCTAGACTATGCAGAGAGGAACTCAATGGCTCCATTGCCAAATGCTGTGTTTGCCCAAACTCCTGACATTAACTTTTCCTCACTGCATATCACATTTCTAAAATCCTGGGGCCTTGTTTTGGTGCTCAGTTGCAACAGACATCTGCTCGATGTACGTCGGACTGTTTAACGTCAGTTGCCGTTAGCCTTTTTCTGAGATGAAATAAGACAGCTTCATGCAGATTGGACAATGGTTTTTTCTTATGGATTTCATTATATATTTTTACTGTGCAAAAAATCTGAGACATTCTATATTTTTCAGTTTAATTTCTGCTTATTCTTTACTTAGGTTGTAGTGCTCACTGGACTTTGTAGTTCTACAATTACAGACTGTAGTCCGTCTGTTTCTCTACATCCTTACTCTGTTCTCTAATGGTCAGGACCCCCACAGATCAGGTACTATTTGGGTGGTGGATCATTCTCAGCACTGCAGTCACACTGATGTGGTAGTTGTGTCAGTGTGTGTTGAGCTTGTATGATTGGATCAGACACAGCAGTGCTGCTGGAGTTTAAAGCACTGTTCACTCACTGTCCACTTTATCAGAGACCTCCACTATATAGCTCCACTTTGTAGATGTAAAGTCAGAGACAGTAGCTCATCTGTTGTTGCACAGTTTGTGTTCTTCATCCTCTAATCCTTCATCCGTGCTCTCAGGATGCTGCCTACAGGATGGTGGTGGCTGGGTAATTTTGGCTGGTGGACTATTTTCAGGCCAGCAGTGACACTGAGGTGTTTAAAAACTCCAGCAGGACTGCTGTGTCTGATCCACTCATAGCAGCACAACACACACTAACACCACCACATCAGTGTGTCAGCAGTGCTGTCAAAGTATGTAAAGAAACAGTTGTAATTGTGCAACTACAAAGTGCAGCGACCAGTAAAACTTAAAGAACAGGCAGAATAGAAACTGAGAAAATGTTGAAAGTAAAGCCTTTGGGTCACTGTTGCTATCCAAAAACAGCATGAGTCTGGTGTTTTTACCACACTCCTTTAAAAAATGATCTCTTTTACAAAGTATTATTCACCTTTAATAACAGATGGGTGGGAAACCCTGTGCGCAAATAAAAGCGCTATTGCTGATTTTCGTTCCAAACACGCAGAAGCCACACCTGAGTCCACTTGTTTAATCACTAGATCTTAGTCATCAAACAATGAGTGATGTGCGTTGGGTGGGGTTTCTGGAATTAAAATCTGCATTCACATTGGATTAAGGTAAATATTGGTGTCCAGAGTCCCTGCAGCACTTCTTCTCCGTGTCTACCCATGATCTTATTATGAAGGGTAATTATATACACTGTAAACTAAATACTATACGAAGCTTAAACAGAATTAACAAATTATAACAGGGCTTCATGTTACCTGTGTATCTCCAGCCACTTTATCTCGAGTTTCACCAAGTTGGACAGAAGAAAGAAGACAACTTTTGAGATTTTAGAAATCAAGATGATTACAATAAGGACGCAACGTAGGAGGCTGTGCTGTCTTAATTCTGCTGCATTAGACATTAAGGTGAGAGATACATGAAGCAGCTGGGTCACAAACCACACGGCATCGGTCCATTATCACCTAGTTCTTACATGTTGTCTGAATCACTATTCAACCTGATCCTTTCACTAACTGATGTTTCCAGCATGGTTACACTGTGCTAGGATTTAAAAATGTGCATAAACATAACATGTACATTAATCTATGAGACAAACCAGAGACAGTGGTCATGCTGTATGAACTAGATATGATTACAGCTTAGGACGGACTATTCTCTTAACGTACTGCGTCATGCTGGTCTCACACTGCTGGATGATCTTGTTCCACAATGATTTAGAATTCAATTACATTAATCATATCATGGCAGCCATTCATTTTTATACCCACTCAGTCCAATTTAGGTTTGTGGGGAGACTACCTGGCAACACAGGGGGCAAAGGAAGGAACAACCCTAAACAGGGTGCCAATCCATCCTGGGCACATACACTCACATGCTCATATATGCACATGCACACTAAGGGCACTAACTAATCTAGAGCATGTCTATGGACTGTGGGAGGAACCCGGAGAAAACCCACGCAGACAAGGGGAGGACGTATAAACTATACACAGAAAGGACCCAGGCTGCTCCACCTGAGATCGAAATGAGGACCTTCTCGCTGTGAGGTGACAGTGCTACCCACTAACCATAACCTCAGAAACCTTATTTAGATCCCCCCACATGCACACATTTTAGAGAGATCAACTGACGTAACACATGTGTTTAGAATGTGGGAGAAAACCCACACAGGCACAGGGAGAACATGCAAAGTCCTCACAGGCCAGGACGGGAATCGAACCAGAGATCTCCAGAGCTGTAAGGTACCAGAGCCAACCACTGCACGACCATGCCACCTCCATGACAGCATTAAAAATATGATAATGCTGTTATCACAGGAAAATAATTTGTCATTATTTCTGGAAAGTCTAGATCATGGGAAGATCATTCTGTTATCTCAAAAAAACAACTTTGTTATCTCATGATAACGACTTCAATAATCACAGGAAATGATAAATAAACTAAATCATCACTGTCATTTATTACATTACATGCTTACCAGGAACATTATTGGACTGTATTAGAAACGGCTCAATAATTCCCACTTGGTCACATCACTGTTGGAAGCCATACCCATTTTCCTAAAACTGTTTTCAAAACACTTCACATTAAAGCATTAATAGTTTAATTACTAATTGTGAAACTCAAAGATTGCACAATTTGTAACATATTGGCCAAATAATAAAATGACATCATGCTGCCCACAAAAATAACTGACTTCATTTTTCCTTGGCTGCACCATAACGAGTCCCATACTAAATAAATGACGTTAATAAAAACCAAGGTTTGATTGGAACCCAATCAGCATGCAGGCTTCAACCAAAATGAATAGTTCTGTTTATAAAACAGTGTAAACATAACTGCTTATCAACAACCATAAACTCAGATACCTCCACATAAAAAAGCAGCCCTCAGCCCAGCTGGCTAATCTAACAATGCAGTAGCGGTTGTCTTTTCCCCCCTCTACAACACACAGTGGGACTATAAAAAGCACATGAATACGTCTATATTTGTGCCCACCGAGAGAATAAGTGCTGGAGAAGCTTGCAGCTGACAGCAGTAGGACAAGGAGTAGGAGTTCAGCAGGCTCATTTGCGCAGTGCTGGTCTCACATGGCCCTGATGGACAGATCATTTTTCATAAGCGTCTCTCTGAGGTCAGGGCCCAGTCTGCTTACAGTCACGCAAGGCCTGTTTTTTTTTTTTTTTTCCATTCCCTTTCCATTCTATTGCACGAGCAGGCTCTTAAAGGGGCCAGCGCGCCTATTTTATGCCCAGCAAAACACGCTCTGAGAAGCGTTCCACCTGAGACTAGTCATAGCCAGCCGTGCCTCTCAGTGGTGAAGGTGCACTAGATCAGGTTTTAGTGTGCAGTGAATACCTGCTTTTGGTATTTTTTTTTTTTTTTTTTCTTTTTGGGCCAAACAGAGTACCGTGCAGAGAAGGAGAACCGAGATTGTGGAAGTGGTTATTGAGATGAAGCTGCTCAGTCCAAGGGGGATTTTGTAGGGATTTTCTCCTCTGTTTAGCCTCCTGTTTGGGCTCACACTGTAGTAGTGATAGAGACACGGGTGTACTCTTCATCAGGCTTGCACGTGCAAATAAGTGTGTTGCTCCATCAGCAAACAGTGGTTTGTCATGCAAAGAAAGTTTGTCATTCAAAGGCAAACCACTTCTAAGATGAGCCAAACCACTGAAATGTTCTTAACCACCATCAGACTTTCTACTAGTGTTAACGTGTTTGTTTCTGCCAATGCTATCAAAGTGAACATACTAATCCGCATTAATAATCTATCCTTCAACATAACTAAAGTATATGAAAAGTTGCGTCACCAAAACAGGGGAAATCAATCCCTGGTGTAAAAACACACACAACCCCCTCAGGGCCTCGCAGAGGGAGAATGTGTAAAACGTAAATGTAAAGTAAATACATCTGAAATGAACAGGGAACATGACAAGAGAAGAAAGGACTGGCCAAAAGGAAACTCCATGTCAGGTGTACATGATTGCAGCTGTCACGTAACACAGCAGAGTTCAATGCCAAACTCCATTATTTGGGCCATTTACTGCCGGTTTGCACGACATTGCGTGCAGATGCCTGTTGTCTGTTGCCAAATAACATAAACCTGACAATAATAATAGATTTTATTTAGCTTAACTGCTGCTATTCCAACTGACGCAACAATTAATGCCTTGAAATATTCAAAGCATGTCAAACAACCTTCACACAGTAATATAAGCACCTCACACAAACAAGGATGACAGACGAAGGCATGCAGGGGATAAAGGTACAAGGGTTTCTCACGCAGCTGTGGTAAAAGTAGCCCATGTTAAAGCACATGCTGGGAATATGCAGATTCTGATGGACATTAAACTCTTGGATCTCTCTTTTCAGCCTGGTAAGAATTTAACACATACACGCATGACATGGAAAAAAAATATCAGGAGTGTTTCACAAGGACACGCAGGCTGTGTAGGAATTTCCTCCGATCTGCACGCAATGCCCTGTCAGGATCTGCCAGAGAGATTGCAGAGGCTGCCAAGTGCACACGTAATTGGGATTCCTTCGTTGCTGTATATGGCCCGAGGGATCAAGGTGCAGCGGCGGAGTGGCACAGCCCGCTGCACACCAACTCCAACATCTGCTCGCTCGGGTCAGACCTGACAGAGCTCGCACATAGCTGCCGTACACTCAAGGAACTTATTCCTGAGTGCTGGCATCATTCCAAGAGAGCAAAATTCTGGCAGAAGAGAAAAGAAACGTGGAAAAGAAAAGAAGAGAAGCAAAGAGAAACGTGAACGATACGAAAAATGAAATCAACCTAGCCTGCTTTCATTCCTCTGCATCTGATTCCTTTTTGCAGCAGTTAAAAGTAACATTCCTGAAAATTATGAATGAAGTAAAAAAAAAAAAAAAAGTGCTTTTGCAGCCTGCAGGCGGTAATCCAAAGGACCTGGAGCTTTACAAGGCCAATACTAAAAAATCTTGGCACCACTTCACGTGCAGTACATAGGACTAGCTTCAATGTACGCGTTTTATTCAGGCTACAGTTGACTAGAAGAAAGAATAATTGCTTAGCAGAAATGGAGGCCCATTAACTTAAACCAAAAATAAACCTCGCTAATTTCCTTAAGCATGTGACTACTGGGTGTGGTGTGGGTGAACTTGCCAAAAATAATTACCCAATTGACAACTCATACATTAACAATGCAAAAACAATACGCAAATTAGGGTTTGAAAAAAGAACATTTATGACAGGATTAGTTTTATTTAGGCAGGTCACATGGTTATCAGTGGAATATCTGAGAATGAGGAGAAATTCAGCTCCACAGTCATTGCCTTCCATGGTAAAGGTACAATGTACAATGGGTTTTTATTGCCTATTACTTCAAGAAATAAAAAAATAAATATATATAAGATATAAATTATATCTTCCTCAGTAAACAATGCATTTTTGTTTGTTTGGGGTATACATTTTAGGTGATGCAGAGAGAAGATGTGTTCTTTCTCTCATCCCACAGTTTATCACTAAGACTTGGTCAGGGCCATGACATGGTCATGCTGGAAGCTTGAACCTTTTTATGCAGATTTGTTTGTTTTGTATGTTTTGGACCATTGTTCTACTGGAAGATCCAACCACAAACCCAGCTGCAGCATTTTGAAAGGTACAGCCATGTTTTTTGTTTAAGATATCTTCATATTTTATGGAAAATGTTGTCAGAACTTTTGGAAGAAGAACAAACCCACACATAGATCCTTCACCGTGCTTAACAGTAGGGATTCTTTTGGGAGGTCCTTTTCTGTACAGGTACTCCACATTTTATGATTTTATGACACTTTTTATATTTTAGGAGGTTTGTTTTTCAGTTTCAACACCTTATTCAATAAACGACACAAGATATTCAATACTTTATCATAAAATAAACTTCATATTAACAATTTGCCCAACTGTAGGTTAACGTACGTTGTAGGTTTTATGTATATATATATATATATATATATATATATCCATATTAAACTCCTTGGTTTATGATAACTTCAACTTACGATGGACTTTTGCAGTACACATCCCCATCATATAACAGGGACTACCTGTATATCCAGCTTTTTTTCTTTCAATCGAGACAAATAGCTATATACAAGCTTAGTAGCGTTTTGAGGTTTTGAGCTACATGTTCTTTATATCTTTAACTGTGATCCTCTATTAAAACCTTTGTCTCTATCCATCCTAGTCACTGCGTTTCAGCAAAAATACACTCGTATTCATTTTCAGGCAGCTTCCTTATAACTGTGGTTGGTTTAAACACCATTATTGGCCCAGTTCGGTGTTTTCAGGTGTGTAGGTATTTTTATATCCATTGCCTAATTTATGAAGGGCAATACACATTTGCATCATTTAGTTAGTATCCTCTAATCTTCTCTGCGTTGATCATGATAAAATTTCTAGGAGGTGCCAATAATCATGACAAGTGTGTCCTTGTAACACGGGTGAGGATAAATCAGGAGATAACGTACATTCCACACGAATTTAAATGCTGGTACATAGTCCATTATGTCCTATGGGGAAAAAGTAGCCCTAGTATAACTGAAGCATGTATTCTTCCGTTTACCCAAGGTTTCCCATGCTGCGTTCTCTTCAGTGGCTCCCTGTAGTTGTGGCTTCATATTTAAAACACTGATGCTTGTCTACAAAGCTAAAACAGGCAAGCCCCCTCCTACCTAAATACTTTAGTCAAACCCTGCTCTGTACTTTGTACCCTTTGAGACTCAAGCCTAGAGCCTGGAATTCTAAACTAAAAGCATCAGGGCTCTTCCCTGTACTGCACCCAGGTGGTAGAACTTCCACTGGATGCAGAATGGCTGAGACTCTTGCCGTCTTCTCACTCAGCACTTAAAGACTGAGACTGCAATTACACATTTTAATTATTATTTTATAGAATACTGTTCATGATTCCTTTCCATTATTACTGTTTGTTTTCTTACCTGCATAGCCCCCTTTGGCTGGATGATTATCTTGGGCTGTAGGCTATTTGTGTTAGTATGAGGTAATGTCTACTAAGGAGAATACAAAGCACTTCTGTAAGTCCCTCTGAATAAGGGATTCTGCTGAATGCTGTGAATGAATAGACCCTAAGGAGATGCTCTTTGGTTTCATCTCCTGGCCAAACAACAAAATACAGGGAAACAATTTTTATAATTGGCTTAAAGTGACCTGCCGTCTTTCTAAAAATTGTAGCCACAATACATTATGAGGATTATAATAACACTAATTATATAGTGGACACAGAGTTCAAACAAGCAAAAATAATAAATACCAAAACAAATGTACAAACCGCTGAGACCAGAATACAGAAAAGGCAGATCCCACGCTGACATGAAACGCTATTAGCAGATGGAATTGCAATAAAAAGTCAGAATTCAACTTGGCCTTTGATCCAAAACATGTTCGCAGTTTACAAACATTTTAATATCCCTGTCTCATTTGAACTTGGACATATTTCGTTCTCCCCACAGGCTAGTCCTTGAGCAGATTGCATATAAAACTTTGCATTTATATTTGCATTTTTTCTCCTCCCCTGCTTTAAAACTGCTTCTGCAGATCAGGGTGGTGGGGGGTCCATAGCTCTGTTTTCACAGGGGCCCTGTCACACCCTAGACAGGGCAGCCCATCACAGACATCACATTTAAAAAAATTTTCTCATGCTTTAGTCATATTGCTCCTGGTCAGGTTCTCCGTAGAGCGCAGAGTGCAGACATAAGTGTCCGATTTTGAATTTAATTTGAATTTCTAGTAGTACCAGTAACTGTGACACGACTTCAATTGTATTAATTTAGATACATAATCAGCACTCTCCAAACAACTTTCAGGCTTGATAAATCACACCGCTGGCACGAACGTCAGTATGTCATAAATGTCAGATGTTTTTCCAAATTTGACAGATACAATCCTCCAAAGACCCTGATAATACATCAGCTTGCACATTATTGCTAGTGTTATTAAGTTTGCAAATTTTTACATGCCCTTAGTACATCAGGGCCTTACACTGGGACTATTTGTGTTTTTTTTTTTTTTTAGACAATTCAGCGTTACTCAAAGTGTCAGCACAAAGATGATCACAAATGATTAAATGGATGGTCTATACTTTATATAGCAGAGATATATAATGAAAAGGAGCTAAGTAATGATAAGTAATGTTTAAAACACTTACATTAACCTACAGATGACCAAAATCATTAACACAAAGCTTATTTTATAATAAAGTGTTGAAAAATCTCATTAATTACTCACCAAGTTAGTGAGTAATGGATTGAAAGTGAAACGTCAAAGCAAAACACTTACACTTCTGATGAACTCATGGCGCTAGCATAGCTGCTAAGCTAACTGCAGCCTGTTCCCTTTCGGTTGGCCGCAATCCCTATCTTTGCATCAATAATACAGCACTGCAGAGTAAAGGCTGAGCAACACACTGAGCAAGGACTATTGTGAACCTGAATCACTGTGTACTGAATTGTGAATCATGAATCGTGAATCAAGTTGCTGCTGAAACGAGTCACTCATACAACTTTAAGCAAGTGTGCAGAGCTAACGACTAGAACTGAGACACATTTTTCTAGTCAAAATACTTTGCGAACCGAATTCGACGAGTTCCGAGGTTGTCAAGAACTGATGTACCACTGTATAGATATTAATGACGCTCCAACGCCTTTCCCTGGAGAACACAGGGTACAGGCATAAGCATGCCCTGGACAAGTTGCCAATTCATCACAGGGCTATTGGCCCAACAGTCTGCCATCTCTCAGATAGGCAGAAGGCCCCATTGAGAGTTGAAAAACCCCTAGGTTGGAAAACACACAAAACATCATCACCACTAACTAATCCAAAGTTTTCAGAAACACAGGAACAACGACGGTGAAAAACATCCTGTCCATTACGGCACAAACGGCACAGATACCATGAGGCCAAGAGGAACATTCAGTACCCCAAGACAGCTCTCTTTGGGGCCACCAGTCTGTTTATGTGGAGCTCAATTACTCCCTCATGTGCTGGAATGCTGGAGTCTCTCTTGCACAGAAACACACTATCACTTCTTGATGGCTAGGAGTCTCTGACAGTGGCTGGCAGACACACACAACCGAGCAAGGAATGTTTTCTCATTCAGCTGACTCACTCAGCATACCCCAATGTGGTGTTCGAGGTATAAAGCCAGAGTAATAACTCAGAGGAAATACTGAGAGCTCAATGCAATATTTCCTGTTCTTCATTCACTATAATTAGGCACAAATGCCCCACAAAGCAAGAAGAGCATTCAAAGCAAGACTTTAAAGGAGAGGAGAGTTTGAGGAAGTTGATCTAAATGCGACACAGCTTCACCTTACTAATACAATATCACTTTGATGTGTGGCTCTCACATCCCTAGCTGTAGAATGGAGTTTGTCCACAGTGGGCCTTGTGTTTGCAAGAAAAAAGTCATTTAATTAGAAAATGTCAAATAAACACCGACCAGCCAAAACTTTAAAACCACGAACAAACTGAATAACAAATTTCATTGATTATCTCATTACAGAAGCACATGCTAACATCTGGGATATGTCAGACAGTAAGTGACCAGTCTGTTCTCGTAGTCAACATTTTTACAAATGGCAGAAATGTGCCAAGCAACAAATCGCTACGGATGGACTACTATTTCGGAGAATCTCCAAAACACCAAAGCTTGTGGGATGATCCCTGCCAGAAGTGAGTGGTAAGTACCTACTGACAGGGGTAAGAGGAGGGACAAACCACAAACTGGTGACAGGGTGTTGTCGAGCTAGCCTCATCGACACGCAAGAGCGACAAATCCAATCCCAGCTGATTGGTCACACGTCACAGAAATGTTTAATAACCCTGGTCCACCAAAAACGTCTTCAACGGGTGTCAGAAGTGCAGCAATGGAAGATGGATATTTGGTCCGATGAGTCCCATCTTCTCTTCTATCAAGCTGCCACTGATGGGGCTTTGAGCAGAACCCTTAATGCTCTTTGCTCCAGGGGTACAAATCATGGCTGACCCTGCACTCTGACCTCAACTTCATAACAAGCTGGGATATGAGAGGAAAAGGATTTCTTTGTACTGTAGATCAGTATACATGTACAATGACAAAGGCTGATTCTTCTTTCTGCATCAAAGAATTTGGTCAAAGTTCAACTGACAGAATAAAACACCAAAAAAGAGGCAGATGCATGTCAAGTGAATGGACATGTAAATTTAAGCATGTCTTTCATGTTTTAACCCCACTTTTTATTGCTCAGGGTCATTGGGGCTCCGGTGCATATCCCTGGAGAACACAAGGCACAGGTAAGGGATCGTTAGGAGCCAATCGTGTCTGCAAGTGATGCATGATCCTGCTGGAAGGCATTGCCAGGACTCGATCTGAGTCACTGGGGTGGAGGACCAGCTTATTAGACTGCTGCAACAACCGAGCACGATCTTTACTAATCATTACCTAATTAAACACGCTCAAGAGCCGAACCCATTTTTGTGATGACTTGTCCGGTGTTTCTAATGAAGACTGGTACCAGAGTTGAAATTCCACATATTTTAAGTTTAATGGAGAATTAAGTTTAATTGAAATGAAGGTGCATGACAAGATCAAAGGATTCAGAGCTAAATTTACTTGCTGGCACCTAGCTCTTCTGGCAGTGATCCATACAGTTGGTGTACAGGCTCAACTAATACTTCTAAAGTCATTTAGCCTAAGGCAGATAGAGAGAGACTGAGAAACGAACCTAGTTCCAATAGCTCGTATCCAATTTCAAATGCTGTCATGTGATCCGGCCACAAATACTAGTTATTAGCCCAATAAAGCACAGAAATAAATCTCTCAGAACGACAGAATCATGTCAAAGAAAACATCACAGCCAAACTGCAAAGCCATCAACTTCTAAAATTATTTTGCTGGTTGGTCTTAGAATATTCAAGTGTGCTTTATAAGCATGATATAAAATAACCGGGTTGCATTTGTGGACTGAAATGTTAAGGCAATTTAAACCATGAACCATCAAATTCCATGAAACGCTCACCAAGTGAATCAGTGGACCCTCCATCTACTCTGGGCCCTTGGAATTTTTTGTACCCTCCCCCTGTTCACAGTGCCCCTGGCTGATTTGATTTATTTTGAGCTCATTTTCTCTTGCTGATTCCCACCCACTATCTAAGTACCCCTAACATACCAAAGCTACCAAGCTTAGAGGTTGAGGTTTAACACATGCTTCCTCCTAGACACATGAAATCAATCACTACCTCGCAACTAGAGCTCACGCAACTTCGCTGGGTGGATCAGTGCACGTGGAGGAGGGTGAGAACTACAAACGTCCACACACTAGATGCAGCCGGGCAAATTGTGCTCTCTTAAACTCGTGCCCATGGGTGGCTATGACTTGTCATTTAGAGCGACTTACAACTGATACAGTATAGCCTTTATAGTATATTAATACTATAGTATAGTATATTTATAGTATAGTATAGCCTTTACAGTATAGTTTTATAGCCTGTCTTGGGTCATTATAATCCAAGCAATTGTGGGTTACAGGTCTGGCTCAACGACCCAAGAGTCCCAGCTTGGCAGAGGTGGGATTTCAACCCTAAACTTTCTGGTCAGTAGTCCAGTACCTTAACTGCTAAACCGCCAAGTGATGTCATTGATCATCCTATGACAGGGCGGGCACTAATCTGCAGCACCACTCAGAAGTCCTGTCTCTGGATTAGCTACAAAGCTAATAACCATATAAATATTACAGAGATATTGATAAATGGCTTAAATCTAACTCTCAGCGCTCCATTTACATTGACAGCATTTAGCAGAAGCCCTTATCCAGAGCAACTTACCATTGGTACCATCTTACAATCCAAGCAATTGTGGGTTAAGGGTCTTGCTCAAGGGCCCAACAGTGGCAGCTTGGCCAGAGTCCAGCACCTTAACCGCTAGTCTACCACAGTCCCACTAATCCTGACTACAGCAACTCACTCAATCCCATAACCTGGGTTCGTCATGAGCCGCTATCTTTATAGCCTGTCCTGGGCAGGTGTAGTCTGGCAGAACGCATCCCTCTCCAGGACCCAACCTGCATTGCATACACACACATTCATACAGGGCCCATTTAGAGCAACTAGTTAACCTAATATATATCTCTGGAATGAGGGAGGAATCTGGAGTACTGAGAGTAAACCCATGCAAACACCACAAAGTCAGAGATCCAGGTCTGGAGCCGAGAGGCTGCCATGCCACTTGCGCCACCGTGATGCCCGACCTCAGCAAATACTACATTATAAACAAACAGTCCAAGAAAATGAAAGACGAGGGAATATTTGCTTTGCTTTTTGGATGTGCAGTTTAGTGTTTCCCCCTTCTTGGTTGCAGAACAAGAAGCATGTCTACTGACAAATGCACTGCAGCGGATGCAACCTTCTGATACTAAGTAGTTACAAACTCATTTGATTCTACAAATTAAGGACAAATTAAGGCATTGCTACATTTTCTGATGTATTCCTAAAGATTCTTAGTGCTAAGAATAGCTCCTAGTGATGAAATTTGAAGAAAAAGCTTACAATTGTGGGCGTTTCCCTCTTAAAGTTACAATTACATCCTAGGAAAGACAAAAGTTCATAAAGCATCTTAACTCCTAAAAGAGCTCCGAAGGTGAAACACTGTTAGGAGTAGGGAGGAGGACTTTTCTCTTAAGCAGAGGAGAAAAATCCAGAAAGATGACGGGGCATAACAAATGTTCTCCAAACACCGAATAACACTGAGTTAATCACACACTACCAATTAGATCATGCAGGGATAATGTTTGTGGTTGACCTTATTAGAGAATTGCTCACATCTACCCAGCGCAACAGTGCTGTAGCACCGAACTGAATTCATACGAACCAACTCCACCGGTTAAATAGAATTGAGGAAAATTGCACAACAGCAATTTTTTGAAGGAAGAGGCTTTTATAGAGATTTGGAAGGAGGGTGTGGGAGTGAATGGTCAAACAGCAGCGGGTGTGATTAAGCAAACGCAGGACAGGTGAGAGGAATCATCGGGCAGATCTGGGTCGCAGACATGTGAGAGCGCCAGAATGTCTGAGATTGGGAACACTAGAAACGGAGGCGGCAGACGTGAAGTTAAATACACTTCAAATCAGAACCTAATGCTAATAAAATGAGAAAATAATTAAAAACACACTGTTTCCTTCCCTCTGACTCTCAGATGGGTTCAGGTTCAGCAGAACAGCAAAAACATCAGCTGTGTGGAATCATTTCATGATTTCCAGAGACACAAGACAGTAAGCTGTAATCACTGTTCAGGTAAAGTATCGACAGCGCCGGGGAAATTAAACTGCAAAATTGTAACTAAGAAATACAAAGCATTACAGCTGAAATTCTTGTCATCACACTACAGTTACTGATTAATTAAAAAAATAATTATTTGCATTGCTCATATTCCTGCTTAGCTGTTGGGTCCTTGATGAAGACCCTTAACTCACGAGTGAAGGTTGTATTAGATGCAAGTCACTCTGGGTAAGGGCGTCTGCTGAGTGCTGTAAATGCAAATCTGTATAATTAGCTTCGGAGCTGTTTACATAATGTTAGCACGCCTAGTGATGGGAAAATATAAGCATTCTGAAGCTATAAATCATTTGAAGCAAACAACTCCCGAACAACTCCACACAAACAACAACTTAAATTTGAACATCAATGTTCTTGTTTCTTAAATAAATATTTGAAAGCACCGTTGACTGTAATCCTTGTCAAACTTTTTACAGGACGTATTGAGTAAAATAGTGCCCATTTTGAAAGAAGTAATTAAAGATTTGTAGTGGATTACCTTTTGAGTAATTTCCCCAAAACTGTGATTGATACAATTAGTTTGCATTAGGATTCACTCAAAAAAACAGACGTTGAAACGCAAATAAAAAACAACAACAACAAACATTTTAGATTCAGTTTGCAGTTTAGTGTGTTCAAACTTAGAAAAGGGTTTTGACAATTCAATAATTTTCTCCTGGTGCATCATGATTCACTGCCACAGTATTGTGCACATTGCAAGATGAAACACGCATCTCAAAAACAATTTGGACAAGTCATTTATGTAGAGTTTGGACACAGATAAAAAGTAAAAAAAAAAAAAAAAAAGAATAAATATATATATAACTTACTTTGAACCTGGGACCTTCTGGTCCATAGTCCAGTACCTTAACCACTAGGCTACCACAGTCCCTAGTTGTTGTTGTTGTTGTTGTTGTTGTTATTATTAGTATTATAGAACTGTGTCCTACTAGTGTGTATTTTTTCCATACACATAAGAAATTGAGAAGTCTAGATTTCAAGATTACTTACATCACTTGTACAATATGACAGAGTTTGAGGGAGGGAAGTGTGATCAATTCAATTACTGTAAAAATAAAAAGTTCACTAAGTAAACTGTAATACTCATGAGTCGTTGGTCTTACCTTGAAAGAAGCTCTTGACGCGGAGGTAGCTCACACTGAGCCGCAGCACGGAGAGCTTGTCCAGTTTGGAGATGACGTCTGGGGCAAAGGGCAGGAGGCTGGCCAGGCGATCCAACTCAGCATTCAGCCGGTCCCGGTGCCGTTTCGATGGGTTTGACTTCTGCTCTGCTGCCGCTGGTTTTCTGTTTATACAGTGACAGAGCTAGTTACAAACAAACGCTCAAACACCCACCGGGATTAAAAATAGAAATTTGATTATGCCAACTAATGCAAGCTTGTTACCAAAACAAAAGGCAAAAAAAAAAAAAAAAATTCAATAATTTTTTTGTTTAAATCAACCTGAAAATCACACGGAATGCATGGGAAATGATCAGGACATTATAATTGTTTTCACATGCTTTTTATCTTTGTGTTGGATCTACTCACTGACAACGACTGACAAAACCAATATCAAAACCTGTTTTTGTTTGCCTGACTTGTTTGAGTTGATGAGCTCTTTAATTTTTCCAAACCGCAACACCAACTACACTGCCTGGCCAAACAAGGTCGCCACCTGGATTTAACTAAGCAAAATGGCACCTACTACCTGGTTGGCCTGCATTTGGCCATGCAGGTGGAAAACAGAGTGGCAGTAACTTGTAGTGCAGTAAATTGTCCCACCTCTTTGGTCTCAGCAAGCAGCTGTAGCCGTACGTATTTGGGAAGTGTGTTAAGCATTGAAGGCGCTGCTACTCATGAACATGGGCACCGGCTCTGGGGTATCGTAAACAGGTGGGAGTTCGCACAATGCGGCGGAACAATAGATGGCTCGTACATCCCCATAATGAAAATGTGTGCATGAATACAGACGCAGCATTCTGTTTACATTTGTATTAAATGCGATCCGTCTCTGACCGCATCCGAATGTGATTCAAGTCATGTGATCATCATGGTTTTTCATGAGGTTATGTGAAATCCGAAGATGATTTGATTACCATAATGTTAATACGAGGTGGAAACAGGTTCTAAGATGTTGAAAAATGTCATGAAATAAATGTGCTGAAAATGTCACAGTGACAAAGAAATACCATTTATTAAAGGGTGTAGGGAGTTAAAATGAATAGCACAGATTCTTCCTTTTAATCAACTGCTACATCATCTTGTCCACAGCTGTACTGAATATATCAGAAGGTCTAATTCACAGGAACATCACAGTTGACTCTGTATTGCACTCTGGCACAAAACTTGTCTGTACACTGCCTGTATTGATATAGTCAAGTTGACATTAGGGGTGGGAGATGAGAGATATACCATCAGTACAATAACAATATCATATCACGATATACCAAAAGATAAATAAAGCAGATGAGACTTTATTTACTATTCATACAGTGGTACCTCGGTTTTCGACCACCTCAGAACTCGAATTCTGTTCTTGACGCATTTTGACTAAAAAAATGAGTCTTAAACTAAAAAAAAAGTACTTAAACTGGTATGAGTCTTTTCAGCTGAAACTCGATTCACGGTTCATTATTCACGATTCAGTACAGAATGATTCAGTGATTCAGATGCACAACAGCTCTCACTCTGTGATCATTGTGTTTTTCTTTATTTTTACATCTACAGTACTGTATTCTTAGTGCATACAAGTCTCCCTGGGTTCTAAAATGGTTAGTATTGACAGTCAACCGAAAGGGAAACAGGAACTGAATCCTCCAGAACACAGGCTGCAGTTCACCAATAGAGTAAGTGTTTTGCGTTTACCTTTCACACTCAGTCCATTACTCAAAATGGATTAATGCAGGTGTTAATGTTTATTTAATAAGCTCCACTCCAATACAGTATAGACTATATTAAACTCATCGGTTCACGATACATTTAACTTATGATGGATTTATCGAAATATATCCCGATCGTAAATCAGTAAAACAGTGTGGATTTTCTTAGGATCTGGAACGGAATCATTCAATTTAAATGATTCCTTATGGGAAAAATTAGCTCGGTACTCATGGTTTTCGCTACTCAACAAGTCTTCTGGAACGAATTAACAACAAGATACCACTGTATCTTCCAAATGCTATTCAATTGCAGTCATAACAGACATTAACTCATAGAATCAAAACATAACAGTGAGTAATTTCAGTAGACAATCTTTCTTTTCCATGTGTTGGCCAGTTGCAGATGTGTTTGTGTGTTTTGTATTGTGTGCATGGCAGGGTTGTTTCTGTTTCACTGTTCCTGGGTTTATCATGGTATTTATGGTATGGAAAATTCATACGGAATAGTGGAATACTGGTATTCTCTTCAATACATGTCTACATCCCAGCCCTAGTTACCTGATACCGTTTGACAGTTCATAATAAGAAAAGCAAAGAAGGAATATAAATACTCAGCTGCTTTTGAATGGGCTTTCTTCTCTTCCTCCCAGCATACAGACAGTCTCCAGGTGGAATCATGATGTTTCACCAGTCACTACAAAAATGCATTAGACAGCATTAAATAAACAGGAGTACCAAGCAGACTTAACTTTAGGACAGAGTGAAGCAGGAGTGGGTGATATGATACAAATCCAAAGACTTTTCACTCACTTTCTCACTTTCTCTCACACACACAAAGATCTGCCATGACATTAAAACCACTGACAGGTCAAAAGAATAACACTGACAGTGTGATGCTCTGGACAATGTCCTGCTGGGAAACACTGGGTTGCATGCAGATGCCACATTCAGCCGTACAGCCTACCAAAACATTGTTGCAGATCAAGTACACGCCTTCAAGGCAAAGGTATTCCCTAATGGCAGTGGCCTCTTTTAGCAGGATAATGCACACTGCCGCATTTTTCTGTCTCGACAATTGTTCAGGAATGATTTTGAGGAACATGACGAAGACTTCAATGTGATGCCCTGGCCTCCAACTGAAAAGAATCTCAGTATGATCAAGCATGTGTGTGAAGTGCTGATCGAAGAAACCCGATCCACAGAGGCCCCACCTCACAACTAGGGAGATATGAGCTAAAATTCATATCACAATATTTTCCACTATCAATATGATGACGATATAATATTATGATACAACCAAAAAAATTTATCAAATAGATGAGACTATTTATTATTTACTATTAATACGATGGTACCTTGGTTTTCGACCACCTCGGAACACGTCGAATTCTGTTCTCGATGCATTTTGACTTTGATTTTGAGACAAGAAAATTTCTCTCAGTTCTCGTCAGTAGCTTGGTACATGGCAGGCTTGCTTAAACTTGTACGAGTCAAGCATCGCGTCTCGTTTCAACCGAAACTCGATTCACGATTCATGGTTCACGATTCAGTACACAGTGATTAAGATTCACAATAGCTCTCTGCTGTGTTTATCTTCATTTTTACATCTACAGTACTGCATTCTTAGTGCAAATATGGGTCCACCTCATAAACCTAACCTCCTGAGACCTCGTGTCCCCATATGAGGACATGACGTTTTGATTTTGCTACACGTCCTACTTCATTCTGCTTAACTCGGTCTTCATTTGTAGACACTCTTGAGCATTTCACAAAAACAAAAATACCTTCTGTTCAAAGACGGTGCTCAGTTTTTATACATAAAAGAATCAGAGCTCCGAGGAGGATAATGAGGTCTCAAGGGGTTAAGAGGACTTGAAATGATCTGCTGCTAATGTCTTGGTGCCAGATACCACAGAACTCCTTCATATATATGTGTGTATATGCAAACATATGTAAATATAGGTTCCACTGTGTACACACACACACTTCTTTATTCAACCCATTTGGACATCGATTGGTCCTTTTGATTTTTTTTTGCCATCAGAATACAACTAGAAAGTACAGGAAATGTGTATGTAGTATACAAAAATTGAAAATCTTAATAGAAAAAAAACTCAGCTTCTATAGCCTACAGTGTATTTAGTGAGACATCCCATTACACTTGAGCAATAGCAGTCTCTGGCAGCTTCGTCGGGATGCTTAATGAATTTGATTATTAATTTACTTACTAAAGTGACTAACAATAGATTGATAAAAGCACTGGCACTTGTCCATACCCACCATATAACAGCACTGATATACTGTGATATCAGTGTCATATTTTCATATCACCCAGCCTATCAAGAAGTATGAGAGAGCTGCAGGTAAAGTTTCAGAGAGCCTGAAGTCAGACAGAAGTTTCAGTTTGAAATATTATTATTTACAACCAAAGAAGCAAGAGAGAGATAAACAGACAGTACAATAAATATTCCATTATCTATCACGCTACATGGGAAGAACAGAAACCATATAACCAAGTATCACAATACTTCTGTTTGTTATTTGTTTGGTTGGTTTCCATGTGTAAAAAACTACATTGATACAACTGGTATAAGTTACTTATTAAAGTAACAACTGGAGTTACAAAAGCGCCTTACCTTATTAACTGTATCGTAATGATAATAAACACTCACCGATCACTTTATTAGGTACACTTCCCTCTTGCTACACTTGTTGTCCACCGCAATGACACTGATGTGGTGCTGGTATGCGTGGACCAGGCACAGCAGTGCTTCTGGAGTCTTTACCACCCAAATAGTACCGGATCTGTGGGGGTCCTGACCATTCAAGAACAGAGTAAAGGAGACTAACAAAGGAAGCAGAGAAACAGATGGACTACAGTCTGTGATTGTAGAACTGCTGGTAAGCAGAACTGACAAAATGGACAACTGTAGAGACAAGGAGATGCACCTAATAAATGATTGGTGAGTATATGTTGTGATATAAACATCATATTGTCATTTCAGTCAGCCCTAAAGTATGTACAAGTCCGACTCAAGTAAAAGGACAAATCCTCTAACAGACTCTCGAACAGGGCTGGGCGACACGAAAAATTGCTCACAAAAAATAAAACAACAGGTACAAAGCTAATATAGGTAAGCAACAAACATTATGTGATGGCATGATAGCCTGTAAAAGGACCTGTAATGGTAGTACATGGTGACATCATGTATCATAAGGTCATTTCAACCAGCCCTTTAAAACCCAGGTGAGAAAAGCCTTCATAATTTAAGGTCAAACTCAATTTAGAGTGCAACTACTGAATCTAGAAATCTGCATATTAATTGATGGTCAACCAGTTTATTTAACACGGTTACATAACGAACATGACGTCGTCAAAACCTCAACCTATGTGACTGTGTGACAGGGCTGGGCAATAAAGGCAATAATATCTGGCAATAACTCAGGCATTTACAATATGTATGATGTAAAAGGAGACAACTGGTACGGGTCAGCCTACTTACTGAAGCAAGAGATACGTTAGAAAAGCACTAACACCTGACCACACAATAAAAGTCAGTAAACAATGTATAGCCTAACTATAGCTCTATATATCAGATATCACCCAGCATTTACAGAAATGAGAGATGCAGAAAATAATTCAACTAAACCAGAACCAGTTACACTGTCTATATACTTTTTTGACAATACCCAAACTTATTAAAGAGTAAATTCCCGATGTATTAAACAGCTAGCTTAACCTCCATGACCTCAATAACATATGAATTGAGCACGGTAAAGCGGTTTACTTACCAACACCTAACCGAAATATCTTCCAGGTGCTGTTAATCCAACTTCTTACCGTCTGAGGACAACCTGGACAAGGACTAACTTAACACAAAACGAGAGCATAGAGCCAACATTTACTCTGTCAGTCGCAGTGAATAAACTGAAGAGTCGTGCGGACAGATGTGTCTGATGCCTTTATATACTCTCGGTTGGGTGGCGGTTACATCCTTGTATTTCAGGCTCGAGCTTGGCACGCGACGCTCTCAGCATTCAAACGCACAGCCTCTCTCGCGCGCACAGCTACGCGGCGAGTGTAGAATTACAACGGACAGGAGGACCGAGGAGGAGGAGCGGTGCGGCCGCGGAGCTTTAAGAATTTAACTGTTACAGCAGGGATGAGGACAGGCCGCGGTTTAATTCGGTGACGGATTTTAACACGACCCCTTCAATCCTCCAAAAATCAGACAAGCGGCGCTTATATATGAACCAAACTGTCCAAACCAAAGACCGCTGACTGTCTGGAGCTCGTAGATAACGCTGAGTTTTCAATTAACAACAAAAACATGAAGTAAATACTTTATTTAATGAACATCGAAGTTTTGAACCACTTTACTTACAACTGTATTTAGATTAATGCTTGCGCATGCGCATTTAAAGCAGGTTTTTGTTCCGTCATCTTTTAAATCTTTTATTCCTTCTATCTTAATGGACTTTGTGCTTCGTTTCATATATTTCGATGTAGCCGTTACATTTAACTGTACAATACATTTTATATCAGCAAAGTGATGGAACTGCAAATATAATTAGCCTACCTAATGTAAAACATTACTACAAACTACCTAGAACACTGAAAAATAGAATTTGCTAGATGTCCCTGGTCTCTTTCATTAACCTTTTACAATGAAATGTAATGATTCGGAACTCGTTTCCTTTTTTCTGCATTGTTGTGTCACTCCATATTCCAACTATGCCGTAAACGTTTTACTTTTTAAAACACGTTTCATTCCCCCGGTTTTCACTCAGTTATGTCATTACTTCTGGAAATTAGGGAACATACCAAAAGTCACATGTTCAATAGGAAGCGATGTCATTTGGAACTTCTGGAGATGATGGGAAGACTAAAAGCAAGTTCTCTCATTTTTTCTTGTATAACTGATGTTACTGTAACTATCTGAGAAGGTCAATCTAGGGGACTTCCCATAATGTTACCTAAATTATTTTAGATGTTATTAGTTCATTGTCAAAATGAATTGTTTTGGTAAATCATTACAATGTGCTCAGTTCCCTAATGCCATTATGCCGTGTGGTTACATTTTGTTTTTGCTAATTCTGTGCTGAAAACTCAGTCCTGTGATAGTAACAGGAGAAACCTTGTAGGACTAAAATAAAGTCGCCAGAGACTGACCAATACCCATTACAGAGAGTTAAGGATGTGTTATTAGATTCAGCGTTGAAAAACACATAAAATTAAGCATAATTTTCTGTGAAGCATGGTAGTGGTAGCATCATGCTGTGGGGGTGTTTTTCAGCACCTGGGACAGGGAGGCAGGTCAGACTTGAAGGAAACCTGAATGGAGCAAAGTCCAGGGATATTCTTAATGAAAACCTGACCCAGAGCACTCAGGACCTCAGACTGGGCCGAATTCCCAAATCAAGGTGTCCAAACGTTGTGGCATTATATCCAAGAAGGCTAGAGGCTGTAGTTGCTGAACACTTACGTCAATGCAATATTTTAGCTTTTCCTTTTCAATACATTTGCAAAAATTTGAAAAATTCTGTTTTCACTTTGTCATTATGGGGTACTGAGTGCAGAATGATGGAAAAACTTTTAGCACCAGGCCACAACATAAAATGTGAAAAAAGTGAAAGGGACTGAAGACTTTCCGAATGCATTATAGGTCAACTGGGAACTTGATATGACATCCTCCCTTCTCTTTTTATTTGAAAAGTAAAGACCTTATAATTGTGCTGCATGACCTCTTAAGTGTTTGAGTGGAATAGTCGTAAAGTGGTTCTATTTTGGTCATGTGATTAATGGGTTAAAAACTACTGTTTATAATGTAGAACAACTTCATGTGACTAAACCTAGTTAAAACTTTAAATGCATTGAGGGTTGGATAAACTGATTTGATGCTTTTATGTAAGGGATGAACTGGATGAAAGAGGAAAACAACAAGCTGCAAGTGCAACACACTTGTGGGAACTTCTGCAACAGCATTGGGAAGAACTTAACATTTGGCTTCCAGAATGCCTCCAGGGTGATTGGCTAGTACATCAACAAAAGGATATACAAAAACGATACCATGATTTCTTTATCTCCAATTGATTATTTGTTCAAAGTTAGAGAGATTAAACTGCATACAAATCAGAAATAGGTGTGTTTTAAAACTACAATGTATTTAAGTCATGCAATGCACACCAGGTCACCCACCCATAACTACTTTGTTACACACTGATACACATTCCATAGAGAAATATGAGGTTGCCAAATGATCTCTCATAGCAGCATTTTATACATCCATCTCCACTCTGTCTAAGACCTTTCCCTTCATTCTTAGTTGATAAACTTACAAAAACAAAACCATCTGCACATGGCATGAAGGGGTTAAAATCCTTATTTACATCAAATACATGAAAAGCTTAGACAGGCTTCTTTTAAATAACAGTCAGTTGTGAAGTGTGTATGGACTAAACAATTCCCACACACCCAGATATTCTGAGGCATGCACTCAAAACGAAATTAAACACTTTAGATAATTGACCATAAATATTTGGAGGATACATACTTGATTGCTCCTGACAAACCGCAGCTATATCCTTCCATGCTGTATACGAATGGCTTCCTTATAAAACATTATTGACTGGACTTTGAGTATGTAGTATAAAGAATGGGTAATAAACAACATTCAGGATATTCAGGCTCCACATGTTCAATCTGCCTTCAGTCTGCCTTCTGCATATGAAAAGCAAGCTCGGGAATGTGGCCTCATTACAAAAGGAGCTCACTATGAATTCAAGTCCATAGAAACGTACAGTTAAACGCATTAGTACATCCGTGTATTGCAAGTGTAAATATGAAATAAGTGCAAATGCCCAGAATAATGGCGACGGATGCTCTGTTCATCTCCTTTTTTGCTTTTAGGGTCAGACAAAATTGTGCCACCTAGTGTAAACACTGCAAATTTACCAACGTTTTCGATTTACTTTATTTATTGCACGGTTTGTTCACAATCTAAAACACAGATTAGTACCGCCTCCTAGTCCTCCAATACATAATTGGGATTGACCACTAGAAACGGATCTTCCTCCATAACGGGCTCTTCTCCTTCATCTCTGACCTTCCTCAGGCCCGTCTTGGTCAGCTCAATAATGATATGGTCCTGGGAGACACACAAATAAATAAACATTTAAACTGGAAATGAGAGATATTAAGTCAGAATTGAGAGACACCGCACGTCTTTTAAACCCATTGACAAAAAAAATAACGCACACAGATATAAATGTCGGATTGCTGCAAAACTCGGCATGCAGTTCTGTCTCAGGCAGATGTGTCCATGATTACAGATGTGGTCTGATTAGACACTGGGTCCTGCCACAAGAGGGTCTAAAAGTGCTTCCTCTGCTGTCTATAAAAAGGCTCTCAGATGCTACTTTTGGGTAGTGTACCTCTTGGTGAGAGATCGTTGACTGCTAGCCATGCCTCTCGGACACACAGCTGCTCAGTTGTCAGACTTTGAGATGGGGTGCATCATTGGACTGAAGCCTTGGGAGGACTAAGACTGAAAAACAACCACAACCCTCCTCGTTTCATAAGCCGAACAGCTACTAAGGTAGAACCATACTCACATAATGAACCAATCGGTGTAAAACTCTCTCAATCAGATTCTTCCTGCTAATGAGATCAGCCTCAGATTCGATCTCGCTCTCGATCTCCTTCAAGTACCAGTTGATGAGCTCGCTCTTCTTTAGAGAGGACTCTTCATCCACTGGGAACACGCAAAAAAGTTACACGTTATATAATTAACTGCACTGACTTCAAGCGCAATTTGTGTATAGCTTATGGAGAATTCAATCTACAAATCAAATCCATTAGCAGTACAGAAATTAAGAAAATACTGTGGGGTGTAAGGTTCGATCATAAAGGCGTGACTCACATTGCTCCATTTTCTGCATGTGCAGCACCAGCAGGTTGGAGATCCGTCTGTACTCCGCGAAGGACATGCGGACAGCTGGTTTGGTAGTAGCTACCTTTTCCTTCTGCTGCTCTGGCTCACCGGTGTCCATGGCCTCGACTGCTTCACTGGCAACACCATTCTGGCCATAAATGTCCTTGTCCAAGTGCTCATTCTGAACTAGAAGTGAGAACAGATATGGACCAACTTACTAGCACAGTATAGAGTATTTAAGCTGAAGCAGTGTTTTGAAATAGTTCCCTTCTTTCTCCAACTTCATGGGTAATTCAGTTTGTAGAGGCCTGTGTCTGCATTTCACCTGCTAGGACCGAGGCTCTATAAATTACAGTGACTGATGTTCTGTTGCCATAACAATCGGTACAACACCCTTTCGCCAGTCTGGGACTGTCTTCCATCCACTTTCCATCCTCTGTTGATACTGATAGTAACACCTCAGTTTGACAAACAACAAACTTATTTACACATGTGAAACTACTGACCCACCGACTGACTGATCGGCGTGCCCATCGTGTTCTTAGCCGCTCAGCTTTTTCATTCCCCGGAAGTCCACAATGGCCGGGGATCCAACAGAAGACATCAATTTTCTGCTTCCTCAGTTTGTGGGCCATCTCCAGGACTCTCATAATAGGGTGATCAGTGTCTAAGGACTCCAACGTCTGCAGGCAGGACTTGGAGTCAGTGCACACGAACACTCTGCAAAGGTTCTCCGACTCCGTATGTTCAAGTGCCAACAATAGAGCTCAGGTCTCAGCAGAGTATATTGAGCTGTAACTTGGAAGGACCACTCCTGCCCGGCTACCACTGCAGCAGCCACTTGGTTGTTACTCTTCAATTCATCTGTATAAATGAGGTTGTGAAGTGGGAATTGTCTTCTAATGTCTAAGAACTTTTGCTGTAGAATGATGGGATGTGTCGTTGACTTTTTATGCCGAGATATATCCATAATGATGTTCAGTCTTTGTAGCTCTTCTAAAGGATAAAGGGTCTTGCTCTGTTAATCAAAGTCTAAGCAGCCATCATCATGACAGATCTTTGGATATTTCTCATAGTTCATTACTCTTAGGCATGGTTTACCCTTCGGTAGGTCTTTTACTGGTCCTGAGGTGTCAGTTATATAGTCTGACATATAGTCCAACTCCTTTAAATATGGGCACACTCATTTATTTTCTTTAGGGTCAAAGCAAATTGTTGCGATGAACACAGTGAAATATCAAAATGATTTGACAATCATAGGTCTGGCAACGAAATCCCTCACATTAAGTGCAACAAGAAGTCCAGACACCTTTACCATTCACGTCGTCATTGTCTTCTTGGTCGAAGTGTACATCGGGGGAGTCGACGCGGATGATGGACTTGTTCAGCAGTCGAAATGCTTCTTTCACGTGTTTAGGTTGAACCTTGGAAAGGGAAACGTTACTAAGCATGCATCGCATACGGTGACCCGAAAACTCCGGCTTTAACTACGAGCTCGTCTGACCTCGTCTGAGCAGTAGAGGCGAGCCATGGCCTCAGACAGACGCAGCATGCTCTCCAGCTGTCGCACCGTGATCCTCCAGGCTGATTTAGTGGTTCCACCGCCATCTCGCTGACGCAGCCTCTTGTACTGTTCCACTACAAACTCCTGCGCCTCTGGGGTGATCTGGAACACAGGGACGGTCAGTTTAGTCCATCACAGGGCACATGCACACATTCACATATTGGGACTGTGGTGGCTTAGTGGTTAAGGTACAGGATGGTGAACCAGATGGTCCAGGGTTCAAATCCCAACACCAAGGTGCTACTGCTGGATTTTTGAGCAAGGCCCTGCTAAATGACTAAATCGACTAAATCAAACCTTGGGACTGTGGTAGCCTAGCAATTAGGGTACTCGACTATAGCCCAGAAGGTTCCGGGTTCAAATTTTTCCTCTGACAAGCTGCCACTGTTGCCACATGTATTGATGTTATTGGTGATATAGATATTGTGTACCATGAAAACGTTTATTTAAACTATTCCTATAAATTCACTAGTTAGGTCATTTAATCCTTATGCATTTCATCTAGGCTGCTCATGGAGGTTGGGTCCTTTTTTGAGTCTTGGTCCTCCCAAGGATTCTTCCTTAGAACATTTAGAGAGTTTTACCTTGCCACCATCACCCTAGGCTTTCTCAGTCAGGGCTGTGGACCTAGACAGCTTTAAAGCCATCCCTGGTTTGAATAACTCTTAGAGATGAAAGCATTTAGCATGTGGTCTCCATGTGGTGTCTGACCTTTGGCTGAAACTGTCTGGCAAACAGTATGTATCTCTGGATGTCTTCTGCAGCATAGACACGTTCTACTGACTCCACGTTCCTGGCATGGAGGTCCACAATACGTCTGGCTATTGCATAATCAGTCACCTGAAGAAAATTCACATCATACAACGGAAGGGTTAGGCAGACAAAGGTATTGCCATCCAAACAGGACTCAAAGAGCATGCTCCACAGAAGCCAAGGGTGCATCCTCACCTCATTGCACTCGTCCACCAGAATGAAGAAGAGGTCAAACCTGGACATGATGGGAGCAGACATGTTGACGTTCTGCCTTAAAGACTTGGACCGGTTGTACCGGCCATCAATGGGATTAGCTGCTGCCAAGATGGAGGTGCGGGCGTTCAGAGTAGCCTAAAATATGCACAGGCACAGAAAACTACAGGAATTCATCTTCCTCCGAGCGGCTGGACCAGCGTGAAGACGACGACTTTACTATAATGGCGGCATAATTAACACAGGATCACATGAATGTTTTGTTTTATTTTATAGTGGATCGTGATGCATCTGAGCAAGGAAGAATGAATCAAAACGATTCTACTTTTAGAGCTCTCTGAACCATGGATAAAACCCAGCAGCACAGACATAGCAGCGTTATTAAAACAGCGAGTCTAGGCAAGCAAGTCATCTATGTTTTTGAGACTCTAGTTACTGATTTTGAAACGTCAGTGTGGTACTACTTTGAAGTCATTGTCTGACTCATGGCGCGACTCACTGGAGGAAAACATTCTGAAAAAGGATTTAAGATGTAGTAGCATAGTATTGCAACATCAAAACCAGTGTTATCTACAGATAAGATTTCTGACCCTGAAAATATGCTGCTCTGGGAGCTTAAATGCATGGACTATACACTCACCGATCACTTTATTAGGTACACCTTCCTACATCTACACTCTGATCAGTTCCACTTACCATATAGAAGCACTTTGTAGTTCTACAATTACAGACTGTAGTCCATCTGTTTCTTGACATACTTTAGTTCCCTTTACTCTGTACTCTAATGGTCAGGATTGCTTAATGATGTACCTTGACCCCAGCCTTGGTGATGGAGATGGTCTGCTGCTCCATGGCTTCATGGATGGCCACTTGGTCCTTCAGGTCCATCTTATCAAACTCATCAATACAGCACACTCCCTGAAAGAGTAACGTACACCCCAGATGAGTCGAGCCACAGCCAAGCTCAGTTCAATAACGTCAAAGCTACTTGCATTGTCAGCCAACATGAGAGCTCCAGCCTCGATGACAAACTCGTGTGACTCCTCGTCTTTGACCACAGCTGCAGTGAGACCAGCAGCGCTGCTTGCTTTACCACTGGTATACACAGCCCTGGGGACGAAGTCTTCAACGTGCCTGAGACAGTGACGGGACTGAATTTCCAGTAAACAAACATTAGTAGTATTATAAGGCGTGTGTGTGTGCGATAGGCTTACTTCAGGAACTGGCTTTTGGAAGTACTGGGATCGCCAATGATGCAAACGTTGATGTCCCCTCTTAGAGACGTTCCCTCCATGGTGGTCTTGGCGACGCCTCCGAAAAGCATCAGCAATATCCCGCGCTTGATCTCGTCATTCCCTATAAGCGGATTTAAGCATGGGCAGGTATTGAATAGCTTCATACATGGAGTAGAGTTGGAACCAGACCATTAACAGACCAAAAAAAACCCATCATCAGACCTTGGTGTTTAAGGTTGAGGTTGGAAGAGTGCTGGGCATTAAACAAGTTAGAAATTAGAGCTGTTAAATGGTTTAAATATTTAATGGTGTTAATTTGACTTCACATTAATCATGATTATTTGTCGTTTTTATTATAAATCACTGCAGGTCCTTATAAGTGGACATTACAAGCTTTTAATAGATTGTATTTATTGGTTTTTAATAATTCAATAATATTATCGTCTTGGCGTTTAGCATCGTCATGTTTTCTGCACCACATTTCATACCGACTTCTCTGAGGCAGACTGTCCAGGAGCAGTGAGGAGAACACGAAAACAATACCCTTTCTAACGCAAAGTAACGATAACATTACAATAATTGGTAAGGTGATTAACGTTCTTCATTTGAAGTCAAAGCGGCTTTTTGGTAATCAAATTCAGTTTTATCATGCCTCGTTACTCTATATAGCACATGAGAAAAGTCGTCGGAAAAGTGCTCGAGAGCCCACCATGGATTGTGGGGAAGAGACTGGTGCACAGGTTGTGGTACAGGTTCTTATCTTGGCTCATCTCAAACACCTTCTCCCATTCCTGCACAGTCATCTGATTCTTGACGCTCTCCGCTGTCTGGTCCTCCTGACGCAGCTCTTTACCTCCAAACTGCGTAGAACATGATCATTAAATGCACGTCCTTATGGGTTGTGTTTATGAATCTACGTTCCATATTTGCACATACTTTCAAAGGTCAAGCGTCTCTCACAAAAGATGCTCTCCAGCTACAGCTTTGAAACGTATCAACAATGTAAAAACATGTCAGTTTCAGATGTTACTGAAGAGGTTCAAGTCTTAATTGGCATTAAGCAAGGCTTCAACTTCAATAATCTATCCTTAACATCAATTGATTTCAGGCAAATGCAGCAAAAACTCCATTTTCCGCCTGATCAGCACTGTGGGCATGCCGGATTGCGTAATGTTTGGACACGGAGTCTCCATGGAAACAAACAAAACCGGATGACGGTGGTGGGAAAGAGGAAGGTCTACAACAAACACTCCAGTTAGAGACATGGCTTTCCCAACCAGCAGCAAAAATGTCCAATTGTTTGTGATGTTCCTAATATCGAACAGGTCTAAAAGCCAGATTAGCAAATCTCTAACAAAGGAGAAATGAAAGCCCCGCTGGTGCACCTCATTCAGATGGTTCATGTAACAAACATCCAGGTAGTGGGAGCCTATTTCTATTTTTCCTTTTGGAAATTCCTGCCTCGTTCCTGTATGGTCAAATTCCACCCCATTTTCAATTGTCAGCATAATATAGTGGCACAGGGGATTTTTCCACTTGATTGACTTGTTTATCATGTGTCCTACCACAGTGTCCCATAGCAGGTCTCCTCAAACTTCAAACATGTAAAAGAAGCAACCTTTATCTCAATTAATCCCTGAGCAAGAAAGGTTTGGTTACTCACAGACACGGCAGAAAATGGAGGACATCTCATTACTAAGTTACTCCCTGTACAAAGCTTCCTGGAATTAAATAGCTAATATATAGAGAAAGTCTGTTGTAAATGCTTTGGGAACATTGATGTTCTTCACTCAGAAACATGAGCATAATGTGCTACATTAGTTCTTTACAGGTAAAAAAGTATTTAGACTACTTGTAAGTAGTACTCCTTTGTTTATCCTGTATATTCTCTCTAAACTCTAACTATATAAACTGGTTCACATTCATGTGTTGAGACTCATCTGGCTGATCTTCCATGATGTGAGCAGATCTCTAATAAGGTTAACCACAACCATTATCCCTGCACAGTCTAAGCGGCAGCATTCGATTATCTCACTGCTATTCAGTGTTTCGAGAACATTTCTTCCACCTCGTTGTCTTTCCTCCATTTTCTTCTCTGCTTATGAAAACTCCTACGCCTCCTAAAAGTGCTCCTCCACAACTAAGATTTTCCTTAGAATTTCATCACTAGGAGCCATCTTCAGAAATATGGCCCCAGGTGAAGAGTGTAAATGTAAATATTAGTAAATCCTCAACCCTGAATCGGAAATCTAATTAACCAAACCTCAGCTATTCCAACATGGTCCTGTCCAGCTTAAACCGGTCAAAAGGAAACATCCAGAAATCCGTCAAGTAGATAAACAATGCTGTTTTGCTGACAGTAGCAAGTTCACATTAAATCAAGCAGCAAGAACATAATCGTGGAATTTAGTTAACAGGCAGGGGCTATCAACCAGGAAAAAAGACCGAGTTTGGGGTAGCTTCAGTCAATTCCGAGCTCTTACCCGAGGGTTTGTGGGTGCAACGTAGTTGGCCAGAAAGGCCAGCCTGTAGGAGAGCTCTCGAACCCCTAAAGCCTTCAGGCCCTGGATACCTTCAGCATCAAAACCTTCCTTTCCAGTCACCCTGCTGCTGGTCTCGGCTCTGGTGCCTGTGGGACACAAAAGTGGTAATTATAGGTTTTAGCACTGATCCAGATATCAGACATGAATATCACTCATATTTCTGCATTCTCTCTTAAGTGCCATGTTGGTTTTCCTTTTTGGTTGGCTGTTATCGCTAACCTCATTACCCATGGTGATTTATTTACACTAAGAATATTAGTGATGGGCGATCCACAGATTTTTACTTTAATATTATGATTATTATTGTTGGTATTATTTAGCATTACAACATTTCCAGACTAAATCTCCACGCAAACGACATGTTATTTAAACCAACAGCTAATACTGTTTGCTCACTCAGCTGCAGGCTGAAGTTGCCACGTGCTCATGGTAAGACGTGGAATGGAACATGGGTCATAATCAGCTGTCAGTAAATCAGGGACGGGAAACATGGCAGTCTTCTCAAACTTCTCTAAATTAGGGAGTTTATTTACAATACTTGCAATTTACAAAGATAATATAATAATGTTATTCTCTAAACTGCTTTGTATTTGGCAAAGCAACTAACTGCAGGGATATAGGAAGTGCACTGCAATGGCTGGTCAGTAAAAGTGAAGTGATCACATGTGAACATCCCTTATTTCAGAAACCACCAGCCACCACTTCCATGTACCCAGTCCTAACTGGACTATAAAACATGACAACTGCCTGCTGCCAGGTTCATGTCTAAGAAACATCACCTGAGAGAGCCAATGCAGAGACATCCGGCACCACAATGAGAGTCCCCGTGAAGTCACAACGATCACCGGCCTGTGCAGTCTCCACAGCCTCGGCCCTCAGAATCACTTCCACACTGCGTGGGATGGAGCCTCGCGGCAACTCCGCCTGGGTCTCCTGGATACGCACCTGAAACATGCCAACACAGTGCTTTTCCACCGGTTCAGCGCCAGTGTCAGCACCTAACCTGAAACCTAGGGCTCAACGCCACTGATCAAAAGGCTGAGGGAGTCGATTCACCTGCAACCACTGCTGGCCCATGAGCAAGACTCTTGGAGCTCTCTGTTCCAGGGGTGTTGCAAAGCAGCCGGCGATGCACTCCCACACAAACTTTATAACAAGAATTATGACCACACCCTTATGTGCACTATTATTTCTAAAGAAGCTTTTAATTTAGTATGAAGCAACTAATGATGGCAGAGCAAACAAGACAAGCAAGCATCACTGAACTGCACACAGATGGTGGAATAATCTTCTCATGGCGGTCCAAATGACAACCAGAATTTAAGCTGACATTGCACATGTATACATATGCTGCAACTGCCCTTGGGCCATCTTCAAGGCATTATGGAGAGCAGTTTGTTAGCGTTGGAGCAGGGTACAGGACATCATGTAGGCAGGTTACATCTGTCGAACGTGAAGCTTTACCGGGAAAATGAGCAGCCTCAGCTTTGGTGATGTTGAAAATCTCATATGGTAGGGACTATAGAAAGCTGTTGTCTATCTTCTCTGTATTCAGTGCACTCTATTAATATAGAATGGGACTTGACAAGCCGTACAGATCAGGGAAGCTGCACCCTTTAAGTACGAGTGGGTTCTACTAGGCAGAATAAACTGCACTTCTGTAAGTCACTCTGGACACGTCCGACTGATAAACGCTGTAAACGTAAACATGTCTTCGTTGATTATGGAAATAGAAAAATCAGCTGCATGGGCCACTTTTGCATTAACCCCCGCGTCACAAATATTTACCTTCTGGAAGTCAACAAAGCGTGATTTATTGGTGTCCAGCATAAACCTGCGTCGGTTGGCGCACACGGGGTTCTTGCAGATGGAGGGTTGGGTGTATTTGAACTGCTGCTCCACGTCCTTAATGACAGACTGGCAGTCGAGGCAGAGGAAGGTAGCACTCACCAGCTCTGGGTGGACAGGGTGTGTGCGCACCACCTGCCCACTGATACGCAGCAGCGTGCCGATACGGGCGGTGGATAGCTCACGGATCCTGGAGAAGATCACAAGCAAACATCTGGTCATCAATCCAACCCAAGATGACAAATGAACAAAAGAAGTGGACTGGATATGAACCAAATAAACAACAGGTCATTACAGGTGTGCTTTAGATTTTAAATCCATACACCGTGCCTAGAAAAACAAAAATAATTCACCACAGCCTGTCAATATGCAGTTACACCATAAAGTTTAAATCGATTACCTTTTTCTAGCTGGATTCAGACATTGTAACCGGGGGCATATCTAGACTATTTGTTTGACTGGGGCACAGCTGTACCCCTCTGCTTGCCAATCAGTCATAGAGGCACAATTGTGCTTTACAAATAAGCCTGTAAAACACCAAATGGATTAAGTGATTTAACACTGAAGTGGGCGTTACTCTGGATGAGAAATGAAGGACAAATTAACACTAAAGAGTTTTTATCATTTGCATTAACTGAACATATAGCGATGAGCTCTCATTACTTTTCCACCTGCATGGCCGACTTTGCACATGTCCATTACACCATGAGAAAAACCGAAAGAAACTGGCTCTGACAAAACGTTAGCCACTCAACCTTTCGGAAAGATGCTGGGGCATTATGGGAAAAGTAGTGCCTGTAGCGAATGTGCATAGCATGTCTTGACTTTTGCTGTTGCCCCAGTAAACCAATCCCCTTCCAGATCACATACCAGACTCATTCATTTTCAAAGTGTATGGCACTACCAACACCCAATTCCAATTTGGATGACCAAGCCAGCAGAATATTGATCAGAAAACCAACCAAGAGGCCAGTGGCTTAAGGATACGGAAGGTGGGCATCCCAGAGTGGCCAGGTCAGAGTCCTGACCCAAATCGACTAAATCAATCTGCAGATGGACTTGAAGATCATTTCGTAAGCAAGGACAGGCAAATGTTCCCCAATCTAGGTGGAAAGTTGGTAGAGCAGTATCCAAACAGATTGATGGCAGTTCCAACCCTGTGGTTCTAGAATCTCCTTTTTTAAAATAACTGTTGATTTTTTTTCTTGTTACTTGAAAGTTGTATTTGTTTGTATGCATGTATGGGGTTTTACGCTATGGCCACCATTCGGCAATATTCATGGGAGATGGTTTCTTGGGGTAAGTTGATCACTTTACTGATTTTCAGGGAATCTCCTACATCATAGCTGACAGGATCATTTATCTGCCAGAGTTTCCTGATGCATTTTGAGATTCCAGGTTTGGCGTCTGCGCTGGCAGTTTTAGGTGAGGTATTTGCATGGTAAGCATGGTGCATTTAACAGACTTTGATTTCAGACTGTAAGGAGACCAAAAAAATGGCAATTTCAAAGGGCTACGATGATTTTTCTTTAAAGGTATTGTGAAATTCTCTACTTCTGTCTTGAAGGAAATTCAGAAAAGGCCACGTAGAACTCTTTAGACGGCGGGATGTTGCCGTGGTCTCTGGCGAAGTGGCGCACTGCCCGACAGAGGAATGGGTACACTCTGAAAAGAAAATATACAATCAGCATTTCCAGCAATACTGGTTCTTCGACCCTTTTAATAGCAACATTTCCCCCTGCTATTTTAAACTAATAAAGGACTTGTGAATACGCTGATGACAATGTTGTGACTGAGTCCCTTACACTTAGGTCCAGAGTTTCACAAACTCAGGTCAAAAGTCATAATCATAGCAGGAAACAAAACGCACAGTACAAGGAACAACAGCTGGATTAGGGGAAAACAATAGGTCTAGATGGTGGAACACCCATTACTTTCAACCAGACACACCTTATTTATAACTGGCCTACCTGTAGTATTCCTCCTGAATTGTGGTTGCCAGCTGCTGATTATAGTGTTCAACGTTGGTGAAGCTGACAGTCAGAGTGTTTCTCTCTGGTCGGATCAGCTCCTGCGCTTCAGCTAAATACAGGGGATCACCAGTTTTGTCTTGAAACCTAAATTACAAAATATCTATAGGTGAGGCTCTGGGTTTCGTTCCAAGAGGAGCTCAGTGGGCTGCCACAACCTCCTAAAGCAAACGTACATGGCTTATTTACAAAGTGCAAAGAAAGTCACCAAGCCAGTCTTAGGTTTATGTCGTAGTCTTGAACTGTTTAAATGATTGTACAACCCGATACAACGAAAAGAATCAAAAACTTCTAGAAATCTGATAGAGGTTAAGCAACAGCTACAGTTACACAAGTTGTATTGTCATTGAGGGGAAATATTAACTCATTTTTTAGATTACTGGTGGCCTTGCACTGAGCACAGTTCACAACTATATTATACAACTGTCTAACACACCAGCGTCCCAGGCTTGGCTGTGCCTTCTGCCCTGGTTGGGCATCAAGCAGACATGAATAACAGTACCCGAAAGAATGGTGGAGTCTACACCCCAAAATGAGCAGCCAGAGGTGAGAGTGGAAAGAATAAAGTCCTAAGACGCACAAGGAAGAAACACAGAGGAACCAGGCTTAAATGTGGAACCCATTCACCCCTGGATGACACCAAACCATAGCATTAAGATCTTAAGAAGTCTTGTCTATCCAAACCTAGGATTCAAGCAGCACAGTAGAAGGTACAAGATGTTCAGTGAGGCATTAAGTAGTATAGTATAAAGCAAACAAATCTAAAATAATTCTAATGGATTGGTAGCCAGTTACACCGACTGGGCTGTTAAATCTTTGAGGGGATTATTCAAAGACTGGTTTGGATTGCATTTGCGGGATTTGAAGCCATGTTCGGGAAACGCATTCTAAACCAATACAAAGCATTCCTGGAGTGAAACAAGCTAGAAACCTCCACTTACTCCTCCAAAAACTCTAGGAACAGTTTCTGACATTTCTCGGCGAGGTCGTCTCGCACTTGCACGCCGGCATTGGTTGTTTCTACAGCGCCTTCCATTTCCAGAGCCGGCAGGAGAACAGCAGGTGGGAGACGCTGGAACACCTCCACACCGCAACGGGGGAGATCCGAGGCCAATCAAACGCGGGAAATTCAAGCCTCAGACGCGACGTGACGTTCTTCCAAAGGGGCGTGGCCGGCCTGCATTGCGCTGTTCAGGTGAGTTGACTTATGGGCGTGGCTAACGTGCCGCTTAGGTGCACTTATATAATGCAGTTTTGTGGCTTGCAAACTGATCAAGAAACAAAGTTTTCATCAAGCATTAAATGTACATTTCGTTCTGATATGCAAATCGATAATTGTGTAAGAACATACAATCAAGTCAAATTTATTTATATAGCACTTTTTACAACGGAGCATTGTCTCAAAGCAGCTTTACAACTATCTAAGCCAGTAGCCCCAATGGTGCAAACCGGGGCGACAGTGGTAAGGAAAAAAAGGAACAATTTTATAATAAAGAAGCCTTGGGAGGACTATGATTCAAAAAGGTCTCAACCTCCTAGGGCAGCCAAGATGGTACATATAAGAATTTTTATTATCTAATAGAACATTTATAGTACTAATAGTTTAAATACACAGAAGCTACATAGAAAAATTAAAAGAGATAACATATTTAAAGAAAATATAATACATAAAATAAAGTATAATGATCTATTGGCTATAATAAATTAAAGATAAACAAAATTATAAAGAGTAGGCTATAATAAAACAGAGAATATAAAACTAGAATATAAGACAATAGTATAGGCCTATATAATAAATAAAGTAATAAACATAATGACGAGTGAGTATTGACATCACATAATCCAACGGAACATACAGCATTCCCAGGCAGTCTCCCATCCAGGTACTGACCAGGAATGACCCTACTTAGCTTCCATGATGGGCCGGCTTCAGGAGACAAGGCGTAAGTATCTTACCTGCATTGAGGACATGACACACCTGCTGTCCAGATCACCCGACTAGTGTATTGCTAATTGAAAACAGAAACAGGTACATTTTACGTTTGTTCCGCCGCCCCTTATGAATGGAAGGCTCGCTGTAGCTCACGGCATACGGTTTAGCTCATGTTTGGTGCCATCTAGTGTTCGAAGAGGAAAATACAACTTCTCACAAAGTAGTTCTGCAATGATCGCCAGAACCCTTTGAAAACATGACGTACATTAATCAAACAATAAATGTGCTAAATCAAACCTTCAAATATTTTTTTTTCAAAGGGCAAACACACTGATAGAATTTGTATTGCAGCCCCATGTTCATGTTTCAAGTAGCTGGCTCTTATCAAGGAGTCATCTGCGTTGAGAATTTAGGATCTGATTTAGGGTTAAACAGTGGCCAATGAGTGGAGTGTTTAAAACTCCAGCAGCACTGCTGCAGCACATTGTCACTGCAGTGCTGAGAATGATCCACCACCTGAGCTGTGGCGATACTGTGGGGGTCCTGACCATTAAAGGGGACGCACAAAGTATGTGGAGAACCAGATGGGCTACAGTCTGGAATTATAGAACTCCAAAGTGCAGTGAGCATTAAAACTTAAAGAATAAGCAGAACATAAACGGAAAACTATGACTTTTGCACAGTACTGTATAGTGTGTAATTAATTGATTTGTGACTTGTATTAAAAAGACTGTCAAGTTCCAGTGTTGCACTCCAGCGAGGTCGGGCATCCCACACACTGTGGGGAGGGAGGGGAGGCTGTACGGGGGAGCATCTGTCGCTGCAACAGGGATTCCTGTCATGCAGTGTCTGGCTGGCACCCTGTTTGAGTGCTAGGACAGGATCCAGACCCCTCCGACAGGGCTAAAGAGACCCAAGTGCTCACATAAAGGAGGTGTTACCATAATTTGTTAAGTTATTAAATTAAAGGAAACAGCTGGATACAAATAAACTGGACACGATAACACAGCCACATCTGTATGAGATAATCAGATCAAAATAGCAGCACAAACGGCTCTGCACTTAGAGCAAGCCGGCACCCTTAAGAACTCCACTGCATCAGAATGCATAAAGAAACCTTTAATTTTTATTTACCACACATTTAAAAAAGTGAACCACACTATACAAATGGTATTTCTGATAGCAGGAAACGATGCTGAGGACACTGGTCAAACACGCACTGCTTTCCTCGGGATGTGCAGCTAAAATTTTTTCCTGTTAAAACAGAACGTTCTGGCGATACGTCCGCTCTACTAGGCGGCAGGTTTCTTAAATCATCTAATAATGCCTTACAGTTTAGGTTTTCTTTCTCTTTACTTTAAATGCAGATAGGCAGTTTGCATGCAAACCATAATGTGGGTTTCTGATTGGCTCTCTCGGTAATAGTTTGCGTTTTTCTTTGTTTTTCTTTTTTAAATCAGAGTAACGTCCAGAGTTATTTACAACGAAGCATGTCCGTCCTGAGCCAGTTCACACGAAGCGGGGCGCTCCAACACGCTCGGGGTGGTTTAAAGGGAAGTCCAGCTCAGCAGACTCCTGTTAGGACGACGTACATAAACACGCGCGGCTCTCCCGTTTGTCTTGCTGCTTTGCTTTTCAAAAATATTCTGCGTTCATACATTCCCAATGACATACGCCAAACGTCAAAAGGAACGATGTTTATTACATAAGGGGCAACTTAAAAGAGCGACAGGGAGAGAGACAGGGAGGATGAGAAATCTTTAAGCTAGGTAGCTGTACGTGTCCTTCTCGCCATCCACTCTCTCCAGGTACTCTTTCTCTATGAGTATGTCGATGCATTTCTGAAAAGAGAACAGCGCCGGGTTAGAGCCCAACTCGCCTGCTAAACACACTCAGTGCCTACCATTGGATGAACTGATGCATTAGGGTCAAGTGTATAATAGCACTCTGAGAAACAGGATGCACTTTCTACCTTGATGACAGGGACTCTGGGCTTAAATCTGGAGGACAGCTGATTAAGGACCTCAGCCAGGAGCTGCTGGTGCTTTAGCATCTTCCTCATCTTCATGATGCGCACTATGGCCGCCTGCAGGATAGAGTTAGGAGTCCGCGTGACTCAGGAGATATTAAACCAATAAAGAGAGAAGGTCCGAGAGCGAGTATTCACCTGTATTAAGAGTTTCCGGTCTTCCTCGATGTTTTTGTGGGTGGTTTCTTGCTCCTGCTTCTGCTCGGTCTTCATCGGCACGTTGATGTTCACTCGCAGCTTTTTACTGTTCGGAAGGAAACGTTACAGAAGGAAAGGTAACAGCCATGAAACATTCCAGAATTGCAACAGAAAACCACATGCAGGCATTTCAAGTAGAATTAAAGCAGTTCATTCATAATCAGAAAAGTGTTTGCTAGTTGCTGACATCTTTGCTACTTATGTATTATAGAAATATAGATATTAAACAGTCATCTACATCGATTCGATTGCACTTTGTGGAACAAATAGGTCCTGGGAAGACACTGAGTAATTTATGTTTATTAAATGAATTATTATTTATTCAGCCACTAAAAGCTTTATTTCAGTTTTACTCAGAACTTTTGGTTTTAGCTGAAAGAGGGGAAAAACAGACACTTGTCTGAATATAGGCTGGACCGAGTGTGGAGAACACAGTGACCTCTGTGCACTCTGAAAGCCACATAGCATTTAAATAGCCGAATCCTGTCCGGAATCCTCCAGAACACAGGCTGCAGTTAGCAATAGCAGCTATGCTAGCACCCTGAGTTTTTAAGCTGTGTGTTTTGCTTTTCCTTTTCACTTTCAATCCATTTCTCACTAAATTACATAAGATTTTCCAATTGTTTTTCACAAAGTAAGCTGTGTGTTAATGATTTTGGCCAACTGTATTTTAATGTAAGTGTTTTAAACAGTAACTTATCATAGGGTTATCATAAGGACATGCAGGAGAGGAATCTGTAATAACAGAATATAGCAAAATTTGAAACCAGACTATATATTTTTGGTAGGGTTTATCAGGTCCACCATTACCCGTGGTACGACACCCCTGTGTATCACTAGCCTGTACAAAGTGTATCCAGCAACTCACTTCTTGTAACCCAGGTAGAGCTTTATGAGCGTGTCTGGTTTAAACTCCACCTCATCCACGTTAGCGTTCTCATCCTCCAAGACCTGCAGCACAGAAGAGAGTCAGTACATCACAGACAGCTGTAAGCTGGATCTACCATCTCTAAAGTTCCTACCAGCTGCTCCTCACTGGTTCGTTTGTCGGTTTACTTGTTTTATTTAACATCGCATCAGCATCAATGGCTATTCAAGTGCTGTCACTACAAGTCAGACTCATTCCTACTGGACCAATTAACCTAATGCATGTCGGTGGATTGTGGGAGGAGACTGGAGTACCCAGAGTAAACCCACACGGACACGGGGAGGACATGCAAACTCCAAAAGTCCAAAGTCAGGATCAAACCAGGGATCTCCGACACGGTGAGGCGAAGAATGGTATTGAATACGTCTATTAACGGAATTTAATAAATTCAATCTTCAGCACATCACTTACAAGCAGTTTGGACTTCAGTAATATTTGCAGCACTTGCACCAAAATGTCCTGCAATAATAAAGAACACGTGTTAAAAAGTGAATGAGCACTTGGATGTGCTGCTTTGTGACGTGAGTGTGATCACAAGTTCCTCACTATTTTGATCTGGGTGCTGTCAGTGAGCTGCTGGACTGTGTAAACATCCTCCGTGTTATACTGGAGCAGGATGGCCATCTGAAACGTGGAAGCCTGCAAAGACAGACAACTGCTCACCAAACTGTAGATACTTACCGCATCTGATATATGGTACAATTACAGAGCCAAAGCATGACATCAAACTGCATGTAGAATGAACAATTACACCAACAGATGAAAGACTCCCACTTGATTGGAAACACTGAAAATGGAGCCAGTTCAGATCCTTTGACTATTTATAGTGCTTTTTTGCATCCAGTCCACAAGGAAGGACCTGTAATCTTACCTGCAGGGTGTATCTGTTCTTGAAGCAGTTGGTGACCAGTTCTCCTTTGGACAGGTGGTAGAGCCAGGTGAGCTTGCGGCCACTGTGTCTGCTGGCATAGAAGGCGGTGAACCTTTGGTAGCTCCTCTCCAACTGTTGACACAAACAGAGCACTCGGTAAACCCAGGGACAAAGCAACATAATAGTCTCCTTAATTAAAACGCAACTTGGTATTTAATGAGCATATTAAAGAACGGGCATGCTGCTGCGGGTACAGTGCTGAGATCTTGGATAAGACATGGTTAAGGAAATGAACTCAAGAGCAAGATGTTAACCAATTATGGCGACCCACCCTTGCTCTGCACATGACACATTACAAACGGAGTGTAATACCTCAGACGGCAGTGCAAAAGTGCAGGATTGCTGGAAAGGCCAGGAACCAGAGCTCAGAACCTGGATACTGAAGTCCACTGAAAAATGACATTATATTAGCAACTTCGAAACCTAGGTTTATTAAGGTATCATGATCATTCATCACAAGCCTTTAAAATCTGAAAAAAAGAATGTGATGCACTGTGTTGTGAATGCAGCACTCGGTAACACACTCGTACGTACAGTCTAAGGGCTCCGAGTTGGTGAGGTGCTTCTTGAACTGCTCGTTTAGATCTTTACTGACACCGATGTCCTGGAACATGCGCTGCAGTTTGGAAGTGTATTCAAAGCCACAAGCTTGCTGTATGAGACACAGAATCACACAGTTACTCAAAACAAAAGCTCATGACGTCCGGTTAGACACAAAACTAAGCCAAAGCAATATACAGAACGAGTGCCTCAGTCAAGGAATGACAATAATGGTGCTATTATAGTACAAATCCTGCTGTATAGAACAGCAGAGCTGCTATTACTGATATTTTAAAGCACCATTACCTGACTCTGATGCACCTGTAGTTCTGTAGCACTACTCTCTGTACTACATACTAGATCCAATTTGAGCTCACAATAAGGCATTCACATAAACACAGTCCATGCTTCTCGTATGAGATACCAGTTTGCATGTGCGGCTTCTAATAAATGTACCAAATGAAATGAATACTTGGCATTCTGGGAATCGCTATTTTTAGAACCTATCACAACAATCTGTAGAGATCAGAAATCCATACACAAACTGACTGCACTGCCAGGTACAGCACATACATCACCTATAAGACAGATCTCGATGGTCATAAACAGTTATATTACTGGCTCATGCATGTACTGTACAGGACATTTAGAGTTACTTTAATGTGAACTTCCCTAGTCAACATCCAAATCATAGAGGACGATAAGTAACATATTTCTAACATGCATTTCAAATATGAGCAGGCAAAAATGCATTCCAAAGACTTAAATGCTTTCACAGTTGGACAGCACTATGGAATCTGCACTGCCCCTTCAGATGCGTTTATTTGTACATGAAAAGTTTTTGAAACCTTCAGCTTGGAGATCATGCTGGCCTCGGCGTCATCGCTGGCACTGTTCTGATGGACCAGCCGCTTGGCCAACATCTTCGCATAGAACTTCTGGAACACGTCTTTGTCCTCAATGTACTTGAAGACAACCATCTGGACAAGGCGGGGCAAGCGGAAAACGTCAATTCTGAGTCACTAGCAAATGTGAAAATAACTGAGCAGGACTATGGACACAAAAGTCTGACACTAGCACCCAGCAAGCACGCACTTTGGTGACGGCAACTAGCATCACCACTATAATTATAACCACAGTAACCCTTGCATTTATGTGCAATATGTTTGTTTAGAGGATCAAACTGTCAGTAAAAGTGCAATTTTCGATGACACAAACACTGAAATCAGTATTAGTAGTAAAGAAGCAGTTGTAATGCTGGAAACAAAGATTTCGTCTCCTCATGAATGACCCACCCTCACTGAATCTCAGCATCTCTGTTCTCAGTCACTCAGTAGTACCAGTTTATGAGCTGCAAGTTGTAAACAAAAGTTTCTCTGCACTTTCCCCACTATTTTTGAATATCAGCCTCACTAGTTGTGAATTTTTTCACGACACTGCTGAAAGTAAATAAAGCATAATGATTGAATGGCACTTTAATGTTGTGTCCTAGTGTGAACACAGCATTACATATTGGCTATTAACATATAATAGCTAAACCCACCACTTGATTGAGTGTGTCCTCAAGCTCTGCTTCCTCTGGGTTCTTGGAGCTTTTCTTGAGCAGAGAGTCACAGTATCTGGCCAGAAGTTCAGGAGACTTGCTGGAGGACTGGACCATCTTGGTAACGGCATTGTTGTTGATGAACCGCCCACAGGCCTGTTTGGAACAGCAATGAAGTTACAACAGGCCAATTCAATACATTTCCATTGGGTCCTTTAGCAGACTGATAAACCAATATATAGCTGGTCAATCAGATGTTGAAAAATAATTTTCCGCCCTGTAAATGTTGTTTATTTTACCTTATCGAGTGCAGCCACAAAGCCAGCATCGTTGTTGAACGCGGACATCACCAGAGCATTATACTTCTTATGAACATCCAAAATAGTCTGGACATACATTTTGGGGTCCTGTGATAAAAGCAAAGTATATAAATGAAAGAGTTTACAGCCATCCAGAGAGCCAGAGGGGTCAGAAGCTGTTACTCCAGAGCCCAGTGATCATGCATGGAGTCCACACTCACATTGAGAGCAGCCTCCCCACATTTCTCAATAGCAGCCAGCCCCTGGTTGTAGATGTGTGTCTCCAAAAGCTTCTTAAGTTCTCCCAGTCCATCTGTGATCCGGGACACTAGGTTGTACATGCGACCGAGATCTGCACACAGACAGGAGAACAGCTTCGTTACTATATCCTGCATGCTTAAGGAAGCAATGGAGCATCACACAGCCATGATTAGAAGCAAGTCAGACCTTCATTCTTATCAGCATCCAGAAGGTTCTGAAACTCTGTGTGGAAGATCTCGAGGTGCTTTTCTATGAGAACCTGCTCACACTTTCTGGCCAGCTCATCCTGTGTGCTCTCGTGGAGGTAGACCTGCACCCTCCTCTGCTCTTCCAACAGACGAGCCTCAGCCTGCGCCACAGACACATACAATGTCAAAAACACAATGTCCGACTTCTCAGAGGGGATCATGGGCATTAAGCAACACACGTCTGTGGTAAGAAGGAAGTGAACTCTGCTTCCTGTGTCAAGGCTCATAAAGCTGGGAACTGACAGCACTTGGTTTTATTTCCACGCCTGGTACGATAAAATGGCTTCAGTTTTGTTCTGATGCATTTAAAAATTCCACTATGGCCTTTGGCACACCCACAAGCAATCACTCGTATTTGCAAATCATTATCGTCGGCTGGCGACCCATTTCCCACACATGGAACGACACATTCACGCCACTGTACCACCTCTTCTCAGTCTATGAATCCTGCCGTATGCCCCGCAGGTATTTATAGCCTGGATCCTGCAGGAGCCTGACGGTACTACCACCTTAAACACGCAAGCCGACACATTTCCAGGGAGTATTTAATCAGTTTCATTTTGCTCATAATTAATATTAAAAGCACCACACAGCCATACGGCCACAGCCAAAGAACATGCACGGTCCAAATACCATTGCTTATCTTCTTACGACAGCATTAACGGTTACAACATGATCAAAAATCAATAAACGCAGCTCTGTAATTTCCTCACCTTTTTCATGTACTCAGTGACCGGGTTCTGCTGCAGAAATTCTGTGCTTTCCCTCGTGTAGAAGCGCTCGGTGTCAGCGAGGAACTGGGTCTCAAAATATTCTTTATACACAGACAGAGTGGGACCTTTAGCAAAGGCATCGTCCTCGTTTAGGCCCAGCTCAACTACAGGGAGACAGAGAGATAGAGAGAGAGAGAGAGAATTTTCCATTATTATCTCCTTACAGTTTAACAAGCTGGGACTGTTGGTGGCTAGATGGTGTGCAGTAGTGTACGAGGACGCACCGTAGGACTGAACCACACCACTGATGAGTCTGGTGTTGATGGTCTCGCCGTTTCGCTCCTTCTCAATGAGCTTCAATACTGCATTTGTAACCTGGGACAATGAAGAGAGTAGTTTGGGTGTGAAACCATAGTTGAGGGGGAAACAAGATCCTGTTGTAAGGATGCACTGAAATTCGGATTTGATCCCTGACCCTTCTGGCTAACAAACCCTTAACGGCTGGGCCAGCACACTCCCAACGTAAACACAGCCCTAGCACAAGAGCAAGAACATTCCTCTGGCTCGTCCCAAACACTGACCTGCTTGTTCAGAGGACGAAAGAGGCATTCTCTCCAGGTCACCAAGGCGAGCTGAACAGAAACCACAAAGCAAACGTTACATACCAGGAAGCACGTCGCACTTCAGAAGCCTGCGTTTAGTGAATCCTACCGAGTAGATTTCATAGATGCCCTTGCGACCCTCGTCACATTCACGGCGCACCCAGTGGCGGTTGAGGTAGGCACAGATACCGTTGAGCACTTTGCTGGAAAATCGGTAGTCCTCCCACTGCTGTGTGTAGAACTTCAGAACACTCTCATCCATCAGGTCCTCTCCGTCCTGGAGACAGAAGGTTCAAAGAAGAGAGACCTCTATTAAACATGGTAATGATTTATTCATGCTTTTAATCACTTACATACAAACGTGATCAATAATTACATACGAATATAGGCGTAACAATATCATTCGGGGACGGATTAATTCCATTTACGTTACTTAGGGGGAAATTTGATTCTGACAACCTTCTGGAATCAATCAACTTTGCATTCTGAGGTTCCACAGTATAAGGAATGTAAACATGTCCAAGCTCGATTATCATGTTTTCACCAACTCTGGAGCTGCCCAAGTACAGCCTTTCTGCAATTTTTGTAAAGGTTATAATGTGCAGATTTAAGACACCTCCAAGAAGTACAGACAAATGAATTCACAACTAACTCATCTATCATCACTTGAAACCAAAGCAAAACAACAATTCGTTTATTAAATTCCATCCAGAGCACATCAAGAAGATTCTATACAGAGATCTGCTTTACCTTTAGTAAGTTAGTAAGGTAATTCTTCAAGAACTCCTTGAGTCTCTTGTAAAGCTCGAGGCCCACAAACTGGGCTCCTCCTGGAGTGGGCGCCTTCTTGGAAGGTTTGGATGGGGGGATGCCCGGCCCGCGGGCCTGGTTCGACTGGTGCACACTAGTGCAGTAATTATACACGTGTCTGGAAGCTGGGAGTTAAGAGGTTAACGACAGATTCAAACCACAGGCCAAAGCAAATACAACAAGCGGTTTGTTATGAACAGAAGACACACAAGTGGCTATTATTACATAGGACAATGGCAGCAATAAATAGGATAAGTTAACAATGGTAGACTTTGTTCCATAAAGTTAGACAAACCAAATGAACTGGCATCCATAGAAACAGCCAGCAAACACCCTACAAAAACAGAGCAACTGCTATTACAATTTAATTGCAGTGTTGTTAATCTGTATACTGCAATTTAGATGAGCTAACAAACGGGTCATAATGTCTGATATGGCATTTTATGGCAGGTTCAGCTTGCCAGGCTTCATTCCAAACTACTCTAAGTAGCAAATGACAGCATGCCATTTAACAGTATATACTGAGAAAGTATTTGATTTGAGACACACCCCTAGTGCTTTCGTTCCTGAAATATCAGTTGTCGGATTCCAGTGACGTAACTTCATTGAAAAAACAAACCCAACTCACCAAGGAGGGGTAGCTGGAATCAAATGAAACTATATAGGTGTGACCTATAAGTCATTACAATATTAGAGCGGAAGAATGCGTTTATTAGAAAAAACTGCACAATTGAAAGGAGGCTCTAGTACCCTGTTAGGCCGACCTCTAGCCTGGATACAAGTCGTGTTATGGTTGGTCATGGCATACAGGTTCTATATGGTATCACATGTCACATTTGCTCATGGATGTTATAGCTCGATCTGTAGATCCTTCACTCTCATAGGTTGCCGAGACTGGTTCTAGTAATGCCTGATTGGCGATATATCTAGTGCCCGGGCAATCCAAGGAAGTGTTCCAATCTGGCAAGTCATTCCTGGGAAACCCTTGCTGTTTGTGGATGAAAATATTCCTGCTGAAAAAAAGTTGGAAGCCCTGCCATGAGAAGTAACATATGTGGCCGCAGGATGTTCTGCACATACCACTGATCTGTTAGTGTCCCTCGTTTCACAACTAGGGCTGTAGTATGCGATGGCCTCCATACTCAAACCTGACCATCATCGGCTCCCAAACAGAACCAGGATTCGTCACAAAGGACGATACGATTCCTTCAGTAGCAGTCCAGTCCAGGTTTCTTGGTCATGACACCACTGGAGATGTAGGTTGGCTGTCAAAGGCAGCACATGTAATGGCACTGTGACAATAACTTTCCTTCTGCTAAGAAGCTGGAAATGGTCCGGGCAGAGACAGGGGTGTGTAAGTGGAGCTGCTCATGCTTGTCGGCGGATCATAATCCTCTCTACTGGTGGGCTGTCTGGAGCCTAACAGCTGGGTCAGAACGGCTTAGATGATGGGTAATTCTTCAAAACGATCATCCTGCTTCTCTCACTCCAATGATGCGCCCCCTTTCAAAGTCTGTCCACTGGGCGAAACGTCTTCGAGTGCATCTTAGAGGCATGTCTAGCAAAGAATCTCTCACCAAGAGGTAAACTACCCGAAAGTAGCACCTGACAGCCTTTTCATAGGGCAGCTGGGAAGCAATTTTATGCCCTCTTGTGGTGAGACCCAGACAGAACTGCATGCAGAGCTCATCAGCAATCCGACATTTCTATCTGGATGTATTTTTTTTCTCAATGTGTGTGTGTCACAATTTCTTCTAACCATTGGTTCGCATTTCTAGCTCTATCCACATGCCACTTCTTACCAAAACCTCTGGTACTTTACTCCTGCTAACACCATTTCAAAGCAAATAATGACAAAATATTAGTAACCATAATATGCCATATTCCCAGTAGCAATTCTGTGGCCCACTACACAATGCCCTGGGCTTGACTCCCGGGGGTGCCTCCAGGCCCAAAACACTTGCAGTTTTGCTTTATGGCTCAATGTGTTCAAAATCAGGTACAGGCAAAGGTATTTCGGTGTATCACTACTTATGTTATTTAAAGCAGACCTATTTAAGCACACTTACTGCTTTATTTTAATGAGAATAAAGAGTGAAGATGCAGCCATATATTATCATATTTGTACCAGCAGATGATCTGATCATCCAGATCAGGCCAAAAGCCTGGATCAGGATGTCTCTAAGCCACAAGCCATATGCCTCGGGTCCTTTACGCCGACGTGACCACATGCTTCCACAGTAGAGAAGGATACGTGTAGAGCTCCATGTAGCGAGACTTGGCCATGCTCTGGCGAGTGTAGACCTGCTGAATGCCCGCTCGCAGGTCATCCCAGATCTGGTCCAGCCCAATCTGTTTGAGTCCGTGAGGGTTCTGGGTCCTGTTGGACGACATCCTCTGCCCTCTTCCTGTCTGCTGTGGGTCAGAATCTCTTCCCGGCGTTTGGCTTTTTTGTCCCTTATTCAGTGAGGCGGCACCCAGCTAGTCCTCCATAGGGAACGGCGGACAGAGGCGACGGGTGGAGGAAAGACAAGGCCTCGGACCCCTGCGTTAAAACGCCCAGCAACTGTAGCAGACCCTTAAGTAACAGTCAAGAAAGAGACCTGCAAAAATAAAAAAGAGCAGGATCACAGATTACCTTTTTATACAAAACACACAACACTAAGAAACTGTAGGTCATTACGCTCAATGCAGTGTGGGTTAGTTTCCCTCGACAGACATTGTCTGTACATTTACACAGAACACGACCAGCCAATTGTAACGGAGGATAGCAATGCGCCAACCCAATCATGTAGCTGGCACAGAGTTAGAGGCTTGCCATACTAGGTTGGCGCAGGTGGAACAGAGTCACAGCCACTTCAGGTTAGGTTGACACACCCGGCACAGAGCGTAGGAATAGCAGCCGCCGGCAGCACACGTTCTAATTTTTGGGCTGCTGCAGTCGCACACACCAGGATTGGGAGCGAGATAAGGGAAAAGGACTACAGAAAATGTTAACGGAAGAAAACACCCCAACAAACACGATCTAAGGCAACATAGTACGGAGACACTGATATCACAAATGCCATTTTATTTTTCAATATGGCATATATATCCTATTTTGTGTTGGAATGGCAATCTTATAAAGTCACTGAATGTTTTGCTTTCTGCCTTCAAGTGCCCCCTTAAATGCCCCATTAGGTCAGGTGACTGAATTCTACAAAGCCATTGACAAAATCATCTCTTATAAACTTAGCAATAACAAAAGCATATTAACAATAGAGGGGAAAAAACAACAACAAACAAATAATCCTGTTACAGCAGACACTGACGTGTAGGTTGGTACAGGAGGAACCATCGGAGACTCTTTCGGCAATTTCTTGCTGAGAACGATCACGACTGGGCTACGTGGATAGATGAGCAGCTTGTTCTTCAGAACAGTAACAATCATTGTGTGAAATCTACACCGAAGCAAGATGTGTGGGAAGTAAAAGGTAACAATGGAGTAAGTGAGGGTCAAGTAAAATAGAAAGCATGTGGGCATGAGGGAAATTAGTGGGCACGCCTTTATTCGGACGTTTATCTAAATAAAAACTACAGCTGTTTTCATTCTGGATACTCGTCGCGACACTAAGCGTTACATCCCGTGGGGTTCTCCTTGTAACCATGGCAACAGCACCACGCGCATGGGCAAAATAGTGACTGAGCACATGAAGCCAGAGACAGACCTGTAACTGAGCAAACCAGCAATGAGCTCACATTAGGTCACGGCTTCCACGATCGGCCTGATGATGAGGTCGGACAGTGATGCATACTACCTGAGCATCTTCACTCCATGTTATCTGTGACGCCTAACCCGACGCCTCAAACTAGGGAGCATCATGTTACCCTGGCGTGCTCATGTACACAGTTCAATTAACACAGGGAGCAGCACATGATCTGAAAGTGAGGAAATAAAGTGCAAGACAAAGGTCTCTCACATGATCCCTAGGCACTAAAGCAATAAATGAGGCTAATCGCTTGCTGTATGGCTTTCTGGCAGCCGGGTGAATTAGGGCAAATTATCGTAGCAGCTTAGAGTCTTAATTCAGGTGCTGGGGCAACAGATACTAAAGGTCAATTATAAATCCCATAATGCCTGAACGCCTAAACTTTTATGAAGATTTACGAACCATATCTCAACCAAAAGACAAATGTATAAGCATTAACCAATACTTATAAAAGACTGATCATTGCTGATGATTTCAAATCAGCTTGTCAAGGTTGATGAGCACTGTTCTGGTGCAACCATTTTCTCAGCATTCCTCCTCGTTATCACATCTTACACTGCCAAATATAAAGGGAAAAATATGTGGGAAAAAAAAGGATAGGGTCTGAGGAGTAGACCTGTGCCAGTATAGGCTTCACTGACTCGTTGCAAGGACATGCCCTTTAATTAAACACAATACCCTACCAAGCTACACTCCTATGAAAACATTTGTGGTCCAAAAACGTTTACAAAGCACGTAGGTTTGCCAACTTTCTAAACTGGAAAAAGGAGAGCTGCATGTTTACCAGCAGGTCGCTGGAACACGTGGACTTTATAGTTTGAGAGATTTTCCACTCTGTGTATTCCGTGACTTGGATGGATTTTGTCATTTCCAATTTCAAGACGTAGCTTTCTATAACCAAGACCATCTACAGCATGCAGCTTAATAATGAGCTATATATTGAATTACTACTATATTGAATGACTTGCTATATATAACTCGGCTCCTGAGACTGCTCAGTGAGAGAGGCAAGCAAAACTTCAGACCAAAACTTATTTTCTGCCCATAATGCACGTCATCACAGCCTTTCCTTTGATTCTAAATTAGACGTACCAATTGCAGTGACAGCACTGTTGCAATGGTTCCTGTATGAGGAACGATGTTCCACACAATGAGCCAGTCAGCTCACTGCTGGTGCCTTCCAGCTCGGTCAGACGTCACACAGACGTACTACTGGCTGCACCTGAGGTTGGAAAAAGACTGGCTCGCCCGAAGATGCAAAAGTGACCCATTCTGGGGTCCAAGAAAAGGGCTGGCACCCCTACAGGTATGCGTTTGCATTCAACGCATTTCTTCCCATCATGCCTTTTTTGTCATAATTAGAAGGTATCCAAAAAGCGCTTATCAGCATCAAATGCCACACGCACACCTACACAGCCCAGAGCATCCTGTGGTCCCGACCGACACAAGCTGCGCAGCCTACAGTGTCTAAGTGCACACCTACATGCTTTATCAAAATGACAGCTTGCGTGGCGCTGGTACGAACGAATCAGGTGCGGCCATATCACTGGCATTTTAACCATAGCGTACACTAGTGGCCATGTCATTAGACGCCGACCTTGTTTGCACAGCTTGTAGGTGTGCAGCTAGAAACTGGATCTCAACGCATAGTGTGTGTTGGTTGGGACCACAGGATGCTGTTGGCTTGATAATTGTATGGTTGTGTAGGTGTACAGCTTGGGAAATGTAGTGAGAAATAGCTGTGGTCAAACATTTTTTCGTTTTCGTTCAAGGCCATAAATTACATATGATATTAAATACTTTATTATAAAGTAAGATGTTAATGGTTTTGCCCAACTGTAGCTCAAAGTGTTTTAAGCATGTTTAAGGTATGGTCTTGTCTCAGGCTTGACTTGGACCCGACTACTAAAAGTCTTGGTCTTGACTCAGACCCAGTGTTCCCCAGTCTTGGTCTCGACTCTTCTAGTAGTCTCAACGGCACTAGTGGTCATTATGTTGTTTTTTGTTATTATGTCTTGTATATTGTTTTATCTGTCCTTTTATTTTGTTACTGCTGTATCTACCGGTCAGCACTTTGGTCAACATTTTGTTGTTTTTAAATGTGCTTCATAAATAAAATACCCTTCCCAGCATGACCCACACTACCCAAACACCATGTGGTCAGTGGCGGTCCTTTGGTGGTCTCTCTCCACTGAAGGATGGCGAGGAGGCTGGCATACAGTGCATGCTACCAGATGGACTACAGTCTGTAATCAAATCTAAATGATAGGTGTACCTGATAAACAGTAATTGAGTGCAAGTGCCAGGCATAACAAAATGCCATCATAAGTCACTGAGTGGATCTTGGAGTCCATTTCCTTCCTTTCTCTTATACAAGAATATCTTATGAAACTCGACTGTATTTTTCACAGCACACCAGCCCGGGGTTTGTTAGCCAAAGCTCAACAAACTTTAAAACAGAGAATAGTGAAGCTCTACAGTACCGCGGATTAATATTACAATATCGCTAGCCTTCAGCTAACAGGCTAACGTTACCTAGACTGAGGCCCGAGTGTCAGCCAGCAGCCTAAACTGAACTTTTAATTGTTGTTGCGTTTATTATTTTTTAAAAACAACACTACGCACTTTTCCAAGGCTAAACCAACTGCACATCACGAAATAAGGCTGAGGTTAAATAGTTAACACTAACATTTGTCAACGGTCGCTTTTTTGCTAAACACAACCAGCTAGCTAAATTCGCGGTACAACCCAAACACACAAAAGTTCCGCTAACACCCGAGGATAAAACACAACAAATGACCTGAATGCCACACAAAACCGTGACGGTTGTTACAATAATATTTACAACACACCTTAAATACAGTTTTCCTCAATAAATAATGACTAACCTCTCGGAACCCAAAGGGAGGCTGCGTCTCAATCTGCATACTCCCGTACTAAATAGTATGTCTATTCAGTGCACGAACAGTGGCCTCGTTACTATTAATACACACTACAGAGTAGGGCAGTACGCGATTTGGGACGCAGCCATGGATAACTTAGCAGCCCAAGCTAACCGGTCCGTGCCGCTGAGAAGCTAAACAGTCAGCTTCGTAGCCAAATCTTACCATCGTCCAACAGCGCACATATCCCACTCTTAATATCCGGAACAGATAAAATGAAGATGAAGTCACAGCTTTTCCTACGTTAATCCGAACTGTAGTTCAAAAATAATCTCCCCCTCAAACACACACTCCCGTGTAATGCAGTCCGGGTCTCGCTAACAAAGCTACACTGCGGTTACATCGACAAGAATACGCCTTCAATCCCAATTCCCTCCGTACACCCTCTATAAGTGCACTTCGGAGGGGATGACATCAGAGATTCTGCGCCCTATAGAGCGCACTATGGTACTGACTGCTATGTATTTGAGATACATCCAATAATATTTCGTCCAACCGGTGCTCACGGAAACACGTCCCTAGGAAATATAGACATCACAAGAGGAGGTTCCGATTCGTATGTCGTGTTTCGTGATTGCGCAGTTCTAATCGCGTCTAAACTAAACTTGTTTGTGTTTAATTCAAAGCGTTTTACATTCTCATATAGGACTAACCGCTCACACGGTTAAATCCGCTGGTGACAAGTTATAGTTTGCAGTTAAATACGTTGGTATATGACTGAAATACAACTATGAGCATGTTATAGGGGAGACCGGGGATGGTTGGACCAGTGTTTTCCTCCTGGTCACTGGATGGTTGGTACAGTGTTTTCCTCCTGGTCACTAGAGGGAGCTGTTCCCAAAAATAAAAAATTAAACTGTTTGCTCTATTTGTCTATATGTATCTGGGTAAATCTTTTTCTTTTCTTACAGTTGAACCCCAGAATCTTTATGTACCTTGTGTCAGAAAAAGGTTTGGATAACAAATACTCAGTTTAATGTAGCCCGCTAAAATTTAAAATGAATAAACTTTAATTCAGAATTAACCACAAATGTAAACAAAAGTGGAGAGTGTGAATAATTAATACTGGCTGACTAAGTGAATGTGATTTGAGGTACACTGATACATATATTATATTATATTATACTACTGCGGTACAGCTTTCTTTGAGTTTATCCTTGCTACTTACCTTGTATATGAGTTGCCTTTGTTTTCAGCATCAGTTCATAGACAGAATGTCCTGACATTTTCCTTTAGAATTTGCTGGTTTAATTCAGAATTCATTGTTCCATCTATAATGGCAAGCCGTCCTGGCCTAGATGCAGCAAAACAGGACCAAACCATGATTCTACCACCACCATGTTTCACAGATGACATAAGGTTGTATGCTGGAATGTAGAGTGTTTCTTTCTCCAGACATAAGGCCTTTCATTTAAAACAAAAAATATATTTCGGTATCACCCATCTACTAAATGCTTTCCCAAAAGCCTTCTGGATGGTCAATGTGCCATGTTCTTTTGCAATGTTCTTTTTGAGAACAGTATCGTTCTCCTTTTCAGTTCTGCCATGCACGCCGTTGTTGTTTAGTGTTCTTCTTTTATTAAAGTCATGAACATTAACAACAGCCAATGTTAGACAGGCCCTTGGTTGTATAGAAGTTAACCTGGGTTCCTTTGTGACCTCATGGACATTTACATGGCTTTCCCTTGGAGTGATCTTAGTTGGTCAACTGAGTAATGACTTTCTTCAATTTGTATATGACCTGACTGTGGGTTGTTGGGGTCCAAACTCTTTAGACGTGGTGTCAGCCTGAACATGTTGTGACGAACAGGTTACATCCGACTGTCATCCCATTAATTGAAAACACCTGACTCTAATTTCACCTTCAATTTAACTGCTAATCCTTGAGGTTCTCGTACTTTTTCCACCCACAAATATTTAATGGTCCATAGTCCAGTCCCTGAACCACAAGGCTACCACAGTCCCATATTTGGTCAGTTTGGTCATATTTATGCAGAAATATAGAACATTCTACAGGGTTCACACACTTTTAAGCACTACTGTATTTACATTATTTCTTATGGAAAAATACCTGCCTTATATTTGTATAGTCAAAACCCTGCCAATTTTCAGTGATGTCATCATAATACTGGACTTCCCAAGAGAGCCTTTACACCACCTGGCACCAACAGCCATGACAACTGGTAGCCTAGTGGACTGTGGTAGCCTAGTGGGTAAGGTACTGGACTATGAACCAGAAGGTTCAGGGTTCAAATCCCACCTCTGTCAAGCTGCCACTGTTGGGTCCTTGAGCAAGACCCTTAACCCACAATTGCTTGGATTCTAAGACTGTATCAATTGTAAGTCGCTCTGGATAAGGGCGTCTGCTAAATGCTGTAAATGTACTACAAATGTACTACAAGTTCCAAGTTAGTTAGATCATATTTTGTCATTTCCATGTACCACATTCACACACTCCCCCATTCCGAGGTTTGATGTCAACAATCACTGTATTGTCTCTAATAGATATATACACAAATGAATCAGTTGTAAGGGATAAGGGTGTTGGCTAAATGCTATACATGTAAGTGTACTGTAAATGCATGTGACTGTATTAGTACCATGCACCAAAGCTTATTGGTTTCAGTTTTTGGCCACTGCTGCAGACAAGCTAATACTAAGTTTGAAACTGTTACCTTACAGAATGAACTCGTGCACCCCATTAAAACCTGGGAGGCTACTTTGCTGTTCTCTTACACAGGATACGTTCTTTAATGGACACTAGATATGCAGCTAAAACCTTCTGGTAAAAGCTGTGGCGATTAAGCTTAACTAATCAGCATACTTGTATGCAGTCTTGAGAGAACAATTTAATAACATAGAAAGACCCAAAACATTCATGAGGCTTGATGAGGCTGAGGAATAGCTTAGCAAAAAAATCAAATACACCATTAGCAATTTACCTCAGATGTAGTTGGTAAATCCTGTGTTCTACATCATGCTAGTACATCCGCATGACATTACTAAAGAACTGGATATAACATGATAAATAAAATGTTAGCTATCATTAATACATTAGCCTGTTGTCTCCAATCCTGGTCAAGATAAGCTAACATTGCTACATTACAATACATTAGCCTGTCCTATCCAGTTATGTTTAAGATAAGCTAATATAGCCTGCTATCCGTTATCTTTAAAATAGGCTTTCATTTCTGCATAAACCTGCTTTATCCAGGACTGGTTAAGAGAAGCTAAGATTACTGCATTAACCTGCTTTATTTTCTGGGTAAGATATGCTAGCAGTATGTGATTAGCCTGCTATCTTCGGTTCTTTTTAAAAGAGGCTTTAATTACTGCATAAGCCTGCTATATCCAGTTATTGTTAAAATAAGCTAAACTTCATTAGCCTGTTAGCTTCAGTTATGTTTAAAACAGGATCTAATTAAATTATCCTGTTTTATCCAAATTAGATTATAATAGGCTATCATTACTACATTAGCCTGCTTTATCCAGTTCTGCTTAAGATAAGCTAACCATACCACATTAGGCTGCTATCTTCAGTTCTGGTTAAGATAAGCTAATACAAGTACATTAGCCTGTTTTATCCAGTTCTGGTTAAGATAAGCTAACATTAATACATTAGTCTGTTTTATCTGGTTCTGGTTAAGATAAGCTAACATTACTACATTAGCCTGTTATCTTCAGTTCTGGTTTAGATAAGCTAACATTACTACATTAGCCTGTTATCTTCAGTTCTGGTTAAGATAAGCTAACATTACTACATTTAGCCTGCATTATCCAGTTCTGGTTAAGGATAAGCTAACATTACTACATTAGCCTGCATTATCTAGTTCTGCTTAAGATAAGCTAACGTTACTACATTAGCCTGTTATCTTCAGTTAGCTTATGTAGTAATGTTAGCTTAAGATAAGCTAACATTACTACATTAGCCTGCATTATCCAGTTCTGGTTAAGATAAGCTAACATTACTACATTAGCCTGCATTATCCAGTTCTGGTTAAGATAAGCTAACATTACTTACATTAGCCTGCATTATCCAGTTCTGCCTAAAGATAAGCTAACGTTACTACATTAGCCTGTTATCTTCAGTTAGCTTATGTAGTAATGTTAGCTTAAGATAAGCTAACATTAACTACATTAGCCTGCATTATCCAGTTCTGGTTAAGATAAGCTAACATTACTACATTAGCCAGTTTCATCCCAGTTCTGGTTAAGATAAGCTAACATTACTACATTAGCCAGTTTCATCCCAGTTCTGGTTAAGATAAGCTAACATTAATACATTACCTGTTATCTTCAGTTCCAAAGTAAAAGCGCAGCCGTTAGACACTAACTTACTACATGTGAGGAAAATGGTGTGAATGAAATATTTGCCAAACTATTCCTATGCCATTTTCTACAGAATGCAAATCATTGTTACACAAATCGAAGATGTATACAACTACAGAATACAGATACCTATAACAACATAAACTAGTACATCACACAAAAGTGTTGCATCAACAGTGAGCAATGCCAATCGTTCTCCATGCTGCTGTGCTTAAAAATAAGTTAAATACAATCAATTGTCAGCATCAGTAACATAAATATCCGCTGTGATATCGGGCTCGTTCATCAGGCAGTCAGAACAGATCAGTCCGTGAATATCAGTTACAATCAGATATGACAGAAATGCACCTGCTTCCACATTTCAGTTCATGGAATACAGAATTGTATTTGTTAGAATTGGCGTCGTGTGCACGAGATGGAGTCAGGTTCCATAGTCCTTGTGTCGCACTCCCTCACACACACATAACATGATCACATGACACACGTGCCAGTCAGTGCACATACATCCTAATGGAGTCTGTTCTTATGCACTCAGAAGGTTCACCATGGAGACTTTCAGCCATCTCTGTCCGGTTGGGTGATGCTTTTCGTTAATCACCTGACCTCAGAACACTTAAATGAACCACTCCTTCTTGCTCTCGTCGATGGTCTCTGTGAACGCGGGGTCGTTGACGATGATGGCGGCATCAGCGCAGTCGGCTGCATCCGCCCCCTTCGCCTCGTTGGTGTGGTACGAGCCCTTGTGGCGGAACATGTGGCGTACCAGGAACACCAGTGTGCAGAGGATGGTGAAGATCACCACTGCAATAATGCCTGCATGAGATGAGGTAAAGGATCAGTGTCACCAACAACACTTTAAGAATTTAAATTAAAAATTAATTCTCATCATCTAAATGCATTTTGAAATGACTGAAATTAATTTTTTTTTCTAATTCCATTTAAATAATTAAACACTAATATTTAAATGTTTTTTTTATCTGTCTGCATTTTGTAAGCATTTACAAACAAAAAAATACTGCATTCTAAACCTTTTTATTTTATAATTGTATATATATTTGATGTATTCATAGATATTTTAAGTTTTGTTTATATATATAGTAGTTTTTAAATATTGCTATTAATTTAGTAATATACACTAATAATATAAAAAAGCATCAGTTAGTAATAATATTAGTAATATTAAAATAAAACAATAAAAAATAGTAAGAAATATTATTTAAAAAATTAAAACAATCTAATAGCACAATATTAGAATATTATATTAACAAACAATGACTTCTAGGTTATAAACTACAACATATTATGGAATAGTTATTTGTTATTAATTAGTCATTATATATAAAAAAAAAGATTCCTTTTCTATATTATTATTATTATAACACAACACCAGTTTGAACCTGAGCATCTGTTTTATGGCTAGCCACCCACTTGGTTCGTGTGTGTGTGTGTTGTGTGTGTGTGTGTGTGTGTGTGTGCCATGTTGTGCACATGCCTGCAGAGGATCATGTCTAATTACCAGGTACTTTCCACCTGTTTACATACTATGCAGAATGTGTGGTATTTTGTCTTTGTTCTCGAGTTTCCGTTTATTATTTAAATATTTTGTGTTCCTTACTTACATTACATGTGCATTTGTGTCATTTAGCAGACTGCAAGCAATTGTGTCACCTGGTATTCACTTGCCAGAAGTGGGATTTGAACCCTGGACTTTCTGGTCCATTACCTTCTTATGTTTGCTCTGGTCCAAACGTCTTATGTTTAACCTGCGTCTATTATACTCTAACAATTTTTCTTCTGTATAATGTACATTGGGGGGAAAAAAAGTATTTAGTCAGTCACTGATTGTGCAGGTGCTTCGACTTAGAAAGGACTTGGCCATGGATGAGTTTGGAGTCTGACTGTTTGAGGCTGAGGACAGGTTTCTATTTTACAGATAACGAGTCAAACAGGTTCCATTAATACAGGTAACGAGTGGAGAACAGAAGAGCTTCTTAAAGAAGAAGTTACAGGTCTGTGAGAGCCAGAAAATCCTGCTTGTTTGTGGGTGACCAAATACTTATTTTCCACCATGATTTACAATTAAATTCTTTAAAAATCCTACAATGTGATTTCCTGGAAGTTTTTCTCATTTTGTCTCTCATAGTGGAAGTGTAGCTATGATGAAAATTTCAGACCTCTCTCATCTTTCTAAGTCGGAGAACTTGCACAATCAGTGGCTGACTAAATACTTTTTTGCCCCACTGTATGTCAAAATGTGTATGTATAAAATGTGTTAAAGTTTGTCTTATATATGTATAAATATATACAGTATAATCTATTTTCTTTATATGTGCGTATTTCTAAAATAATCAGCATTTATTATTATTACTATCACTAGTGCTAATCATAATAATAGTAAAAATAATTGACAATACCTTTAAGACTTGTATTACTTTTCCATAAATGTTACCAAATCGTCATATATCGCCGTTTTCCTTGTTTTTTTCCATTCATTCATTCTCATGTTACAGACTGTCCAAATGGGGGCGCTGGTTTGTTTTATTGTGTAAGGGGAACTACCACATGAGTGGGATCTCATAAATCCCCATATGTTTACAGTGGACCATTTCATTCAGCTAAATCAACCAAATATATTCGAAGCGTTTCTTTCTTACCACCGATTATTGCTGAGTCACGGTTCACGCCATCTCTGCTCACTCGCTCTTCATCGAACGGAAATTGGATTCCTGCTAGGAAGAGAATGATTCAGATCAGTTCCACCAGTCCAGAGCTTATGAGAGGTACGGATGTTAAAAACAGCAACGACTTAAATAAGCAGCAGAGTATTCTACAGGTATCAACTGCCTTATCACAAACAACAGTGAATGACTCTAGCCTGATTTGGGCAGCGCTTACAGGCTATGTATATACTCTGTGTTTTGCAGGACAATTCTGAGGTAAACCTTCTGCTCCTTTCAGCTGTCATCCCAGCAGGACCCTCACTCTACATGACCCAAACCCAGGAGAACCAATGCCACACTGGACGCTTGACGCTGTTTATATGCCAGCGTTACACTAATCCTCTCTATACGGCAGCAATCACAGATGGCCTTTACTGAGGGCATCGTCGCCATCTTCTCTACTGTACATCCCAGATCAAGTTTGAACAAAGAACCATAAATACTTTAAAATATTCACATTTATCCCATTTGCTTGGGTGTACAGGGCATAGGCATCAGCATGAAACGAGAAACCAGTCCACAGCCGGGAGTGATCCACTAACTGGCTCCCCTCCCTCAGTCTAAGCCAGATGGAATGCACTACCAGGACTCAAATCAGGGTACCCGTCGTGGTTGGCCAGTGTATTGGACCATTGCAACACCCTAGGTCCCTTTATCATCTTAAATAAATCTCTGGAACAAATTAAGGCAGTCAGAATGAATCAGATGACAATTTAACATGGTTTTTTGTCCTAATTTGATATTCAGCACTTCACTCACTGACCACTTTGTAAGGTACACTTATCATCGGAGTGGTTCTACTAAAAAAGCAGCAGAAATGTTGCAGATAAGTGGATCCTGGTTACAGGTCATTCCTCAGGAAATACATGAGCTTACGCATCACGTATCGTCAATAATCGGTAAACAAGCTAAACTAATAATCACACATGAATGAGCCTAAAGCAAGCCGTGCTTTCAGATCAAGTATAAACTGAGCATGCAAACCTTTGTATAAGACCATGGAGCTCAGTTGGGTATAGCAGCAATTTGCTAGCCCACCACCATGGTGTCCTGGGATGAGTGGAATTAAAACATGTATATAGACCACATAATCTAATGTACTCTATGTCTTTCTATTGGTATAATCACGATCAATTATTACAACTAATGATTAAGGTGCTCAGGTGGGGAAGCGGTCTGAGATTCCAACCCAAAACAGCATGGTTGGACATCACATGCAGACATGAATGGTTCACATCATCTACAATGTCTCACCTGAGTCTGGCTGCCATGGGTCAAAAGTGGCAGACATGGCTGGAATGATGAGTGGCAGAGCTCCGCAGTTGGACTCCACCAGCACGCCCTGGATGGAAGCCGTGGATGGAGCGTTCGGTCTCAGCGCTGCTTTCAGAGGTGCAATGCGGTTGAACTGCACCCTGGAGAGACAGCCTACGAAGCCTGGGGTGTTATACCGCTCTATCAGCACTGGGTCTACCTGACCGGTTTCTGAGAAGACAACAAAATGAACAAGAACTGATTATTATCTTAACCTAGGCCTTATTAAGACATCAACATGCAAACATAACAAAAATAATACGAAGCTGTAACAGTTTTGCTACTACTGCTTTGTAGGAAACAGGTACAGAGCCACGCACCAGCTCACCTCACCTACAAGAGACAAACCATGAGTGACCTAAGCAATCCTAGCCAGGCTTAGGCAGACAGCCTGGGAATGTTCATTTTACCATCACTACAAATCGAAGTCATTGGTTGTGTATGCAGTATAATAGGCTTAACATTTTTTCAGCCTATTATTGATTCAGGTCCAGGTCCATGAGTTATAGTTATCCGTACCAACAATATTCCCTGCAAACTCATTCAGAATGCAGCAAAATATCCGAGTTTTAAATCACTCTGTCATGTAATCAGTTCCCGGCATGGTGGTATGCAGAAGGCGGTCCTGCTTGCCAGAGTACTAGCAACTGTAGCAGATATCCACTTATTAGCGACCAGCATTTAAGCCGGTGTGTATTTTTTTACTAGTTTTACTTTGTAACATTCATTCTTGGTCTGAGTGTGTCCTGCCTTCTTCCTGTTAAACTCTGTTCACTGTATTTTCGTTCCATGAGCAGGGTCAGAATTCAGATCTGTGTGCTCGTGTCCAACGTGCTAGTCCTTGGGGTTTGTATTTTGTAATTTGTATTTCATCCTTCCACAAGCTCTTGTGTTTGAACCTCCTCCTTTGAGTCTTGTTGTTTTGTCTTCAAGTCTCCTTCACACTAGAGTCAACAGTTCAACAGTATTAATTAGAAAAAATGCACACTTGCGTTCGAAACTATTTGGACTATTCACAATAAATTGTGTGCACTGATTGGCTACTGAGCAGTAAGTTGTTTTTCCCTGCCACATTGAATATTGCTGATATTCAATAATGATAGAAAAAAGTTCTGCTTATAATTAACGTTACCTCAGACGGACCCACTGGACTTTAGTCTCGAGAACAATTTCCGAGTCCCCGAACCGAGACAAGACAGAGTCCAAATGAGGTCCAGACCGAGACGAGACAGAGACCGCTCGTTTATGGTCTTGATACAAGTTAGCTAAGTAGTTAAATGTTAAGTACCTTGCTCAAGCACACAACAGTGTATGGCAGGCTATCAGAGCCAGGATTTAAACACACAACCTTCTGATTAGCCGTGCAAAACCTGAACCAATTAGCCACCATTGCTCTGTAATAGATTTGAACCCCACCCTGTGCCTGGAACCTTTCCAAGACTCAGGAATGGCTTGACAGGAACCACATTCTCAAGATAAAAGAAACACCAAGGCTCGTCTGTAATGGAATCAAAGTGGTGGAAAGACCAAAGCCTGGAGTCAGTCTTTTACTGTCTTCAAACAGTGACTGAAGATCCACCTCTTTATTCATATTAAAAATGCTTAATGCTGTCACTGTTAGTATGTACCATTAATTGAACTGAAATATCTCCATCTCATTCCAAAATCATCTATAGACAGTCACAGGGTGGATAAACTGATGTTCACCAATGTTGACAACACAAATTATGAACAGTTTACAATAACACAACATTGCAGACATTACAAAACAATTACAGACATTACACACTGGTAGGAATCAATGGAGAATACTGCTGGTTAAGATAACATATTTAGAAAGGTAAATACAGCAATTATAGAGCTAGATTAGACACAACAAGCCCATAAATAAGACACTGGGGCCTCTGAGAGAAAACAGGCTCAGCTTTACCTGTCAGAGAGTCGTGGTCACAACGAATACAGCAATGCTTTCCTCTTAGTGGCGTGCTCTGTACAGGTATTTATACACCTGCTCTTTCCACTGCTGCTGGTTTACTGATCTGCTGTTCTGGGCTTGCTGAGGTATGGCTGTGGCGCAACTCAGGGCATCCTAGCCTCCTCATTCTCTCTGCAGCAGTGCTAAGACCCGGAGAGCGGAGCAAGACCAGGCTCTCTGGTTAAAAGATGATATCAGAGCTCAGGTTGCTGACTCATTTTCCAAGAGCAGCAAGTGAAAAACCAGGAAATGGATTAGAGCTTGGAAGCTGTGGGTGCTGTTAAAGGTACAGTCAGCATCCTGGGGAAAATGAGCTGAAGCCAGCTGCTTTTTAATTTTGCCTATGCCTGAATTATTAAGCAAGTCTGAGGGCTTTCTGAATTGACAGCATGACATCATCAGTAGAGTGATTGGTGGTCCGCATACTTATGACTTGCTGTTTACAGAGCCTGGGCAGGGGGGCACATGTAAAATATTTGTGAAACAATGGCAAGTATGTTATTCTGTTATCTTTTGTTTCACATAATAATGAATAAGTTATTAACTAACTACGTATTGTCTTTGGTACTTTTGTGACCGAAAAAGTTTAGACCTGGTCAGAGAGCAGAGAAGAATGCAGATAGCGAACACATGGAGCTTATGGAACAAAGGCTTGAGCCTGTGCACGGTGTTTAAAAAGTCTTTCATTAATGGAGATTGTGAGGTTGGGTAATACCAGTGTTAATTTTGTTAATGAAAAGTATGACGAAAAATGATTCGTTGATGACTTATCTTTCACAACAAACACAAGACGAGACAACGAAGACAAAGCGAGAATATTAAGCTATTGTTCATAAAAGTTCGTAGTAATTAATACCTCTAAAATAGCCAAACCTTTAAAAATGGACGACTAAAATTAGGCTAAACATTAATCAAATTTAACTGACTAAAACTAGACTGTTTTTTAGCTTTCGTCGAGTAAAACTACATTAAAACCAACAATAATTAAATGCCTAAAAAGTGACTGAACTAATAAATTTTACTCAAAAGCCAAAGATTGAAAATCCAAATCAGCTCCCAAAATGAAGACTGGGTAATACGTAAGCATAGCATGGGATTCATAATGTGGAACACTGAAGCTTGGCCAGCTCTGACTGGTGTGGATCACTTCTTTCTTCCTTGTTCGTCTTCTTTCTCTTATAACAATAATAATCATTATTATTATTAGAACAGAACCCTAACGGAACACACTCCATTGTTGTAATTAGTGTGCCAGGTAGTTAAGACCACTACAAACCGGGACACCTTGAGACCAAGACTTTTACTAGTTGAGTGAAGACTGAGACGAGACCGGAATAAGATTTTTCTCATCATACAAGAATAAAAAGAAGAAAATGGAAAATAATGTTGGTGTTCATGAGTCTACCATGAGAACACTGTACAACAATGGTGGGCAAGTAGTGTTGCAAGGAGACAGTCAGCGCTCTCCAAAATGAACACTGTCACTCATCACATGGACATGGACAATCCAGAAGGCTAATGGAAAAACATTTTGTGGGCGAATGAGACCATAATGAAGATTTTTGGTATAAATGAGAAGCTTTGTGAAAAAATGTATTCTGAAACCTAAGATGTGATTATTAAAATAAGTGTTAAGATAATCCTGTGTTGAGGTTGTAGATAAGGCATAAGTAAAGCAGAAAAAGGAAAAGCTTGCTCACCAAAGACTTTTCCAAGGAAAATGGTCTTGACCAGGTTAAACTCGGTGTCAGACGCATCAGGGAGAGAGTAGCTGACCGTGGGGTAATGATCTAACTGAATGTGCAGAAAGAGGAGGAGAAATTAACTCGGCCTTCACCTACACACAACAAACGTGACAACCACAATGACATGACCTTCTAGCGCTTCACCTGTAGATGAATAAGTCTTTCATGTCGGCTGATATTGATGCTGTGTGGCTGCCCGTTGGCCATGTTGCGTTGGTCCAGGCTGATGGTGAAGGGGTCCTTCAGGCCACCCAGGCTGTATCGGATCTGCAGGGTACCTGAGAGAAAGGGCAGAACATGACAGACTTATCCACGTACGAATTTACTGAAACAGAGCTGACCTGTCAGTCCAAATAAAACTTCCATAACAGCCTGCATTGGTACAAGAAGAAGAATTATTGCTATCAAAGAAATCCTTTCCATAATGGACTAATGTAGGAGGGAAGGCATAAGACCTATCTCAGGTGAGCCCAGTGATGCTGACACACTAATGCACTGCTGTTGACAGGGCAAGTCCTCTCCCATGCACAGAGCCATTCTGTGATTATTACACTGAGTGACTCACCGTTGTGACGCAGCACCACCGCCATATAGTCCTGCGTCCTGGAGCTGATGTAGACCAGCACAGAGGGAGCATGAGAAGTACTGAAGCTGAAGCTTAGCTCCTCCTGGGTCAGGTTTCCTTCTATACTCAGAGCTCCAAAGCCAGCCCTCACCTCTGGGGACGAGCTGCTGCCTGACATGAAGTCATACCGAACCAATGTGCCACTCTCAAAGTAGCCACCCACATCTAGTACATGTGAATAACAAGAAAAAGAAATCTTTATCCCAATACTGTACTGTGCGTAACACCGTGCCGTGCAACCCCAAATCAGAAAAAGATGGGATGGTATATATCCCAACTGTATATAAAATGCAAATAAACAAAAAACTGCAGTGTGTCTTACATTTACTCTGACTTCTATTTCATTGCAGACAGTATAAACCTGAGATATTTCATGTTTTTTTTCTCTGGTCAACTTCATTTCATTTGTTAATACACATCCATTCCTGCATTTCAGGCCTGCATTCCAAAAAAAGGTTGGGATAGAGGCAATTTAGGTCTAGTAATGAGGGGAAAAAACTAAATAATGATGTCATTTCAAACAGGTGATGGCAAAAGGTGATTATAATCATGATTTGGTCTTTGACTTGGCCATTCCAAAACATTAACTTTATTCTTTTTTAACCATTCTTTGGTAGAACGGCTTGTGTGCTTAGGGTCGCTGTCTTGCTGCATGACCCACCTTCTCTTGAGATTCAGTCCATGGACAGATGTCCTGACATTTTCCTTTAGAATTCTCTGATATCATTCAGAATTCATTGTTCCATCAATGATGGGCAAGCCGTCCTGCCCAGATGCAGCAAAACAGGCCCAAACCATGATACTACCACCACCATGTTTCACAGATGGGATAAGGTTCTTATGCTGGAATGCAGCGTTTTCCTTTCTCCAAACATAACGCTGTTCTTTTTAACCAAAAAGTTCTATTTTGGTCTCATTCGTCCACAAAACATTCTTCCAATAGCCTTCTGGCTCGTCCACGTGATCTTTAGCAAACTGCAGAGACGAGCAACAATGTTCTTTTTGGAGAGCAGTGGCTTTCCATGTACACCATTGTTCATCAGTGTTCTTTCTGATGGTGGACTCATGAACATTATCATTAGCCAATGTGAGAGAGGCCTTCAGTTGCTTAGAAGTTACCCTGGGGTCCTTTGTGACCTCACCAACTATTAAACGCCTTGTTCTTGGAGTGATCTTTGTTGGTCGACCACTCCTGGGGAGGGTAACAATGGACTTGAACTTCCTCCATTTGTACACATCTGGTCTGACTGTGGATGGTGGAGTCCAAACTCTTTAGATATGGTTTTGTAACCTTCTCCAGCCTGATGAGCATCAACAACTCTTTTTTTTTGTTTATGGTCCTCAGAAACCTCCTTTGTTCGTGCCATGATACACTTCCACAAACGTGTGTTGTGAAGAGCAGACTTTGATAGATCCCTGTTCTTTAAATAAAACAGGGGGCCCACTCACACCTGATTGTCGTCCCATTGATTGAAAACACCTGCCTCTAATTTCACCTTCAAATTCACATACTTTTGCCACTCACTAATATGACTTGTGTGAATATCTGATGATGTTTTAGGTCATATTTATGTAGAAATATAGAACGTTCTACAGGGTTCACAAACTTTCAAGCACCACTGTATATAGCACTATGTAACACTGTAAAGCTAAATAACACTGTACTTTATATATCACTGTACAAACTGTATACAATATAACACTAAGATAACACTAACAATAAAACATGCTCGACTGCACCTGGTCTCCCCAAAACCCACGCCCCCACTCTCATGACCCAGACCAAGATTAATGGGGCTAAAATGTGCAAAATTACTTCAACAGCAAAAAAACAAACAAAAAAACCCCATGAATGTACAGTAGAGTACACAGATACTATATAGGACATACCGTCTGTACATAAAGGTCCATCATAGGCAGTGAGGCTGCAGTCACACGAGTAGCCGTTGTACTTCTCCACACACTTGCCCCCGTTCTGGCACAGTGAGCCATGGCTGGAGCAGTGACCCGAGCAGCCGGGCTTCACCCCTGGCGTCACCTTGGCTCGCTCCTCTAGATCGAGGGTCACACCATTCATCTTCAGTGAGCGGATACATCCCAGAAATCCCCTCTGCCCTCCCGAGGCACCTAGAGCATAAAATCAATATTGGTGCTCTCGATTCTGATCCACCCGTCCCAGAGGTTCATGAATTAGCATGAAAATGAAGTTTGTGAACAACGAGAATATTGATGCGAAAAGAATCTTTAAGCAAACAGCAGAGCGTGGGAAAAGAGTCGCAGAGCTTGCCCTGATCGATATGATGCTGAGATGTGTGCCCTGCAGATGGGGACGATTCATGAGAAGATGAACCTGGATAAGGACGTTGCACTGCCACTGCTAGACGTCTAAAGCTTCGTGATCTTACCGATGAACAGCTGACTGTAGAGCTCGAGGCGGGTGTGTCCGTGGGGCGGAGCCGACCGCACCTCCCTATACAGCTTGTCCAGTCGCAGCACAGACTCCTTCACGTTGCGCTCCACCTCCACCCTGTGCCACTGGTCGTCGTTGAGGGGCGTCGCCGACCGCACACTTAGCTCCACCGGCCCGTTTCCCACGTCGAAGGAGAAAGACACCACGCTAGCAGCTGTGTGACAAACACACCAACATCACCCAGATTCATAAAATGGGTTTTATTTATAAATGCTCATCATTCCAGCTGTTTTGCCAACGTGGCCAGATACTGTCAATGATCCCTGTATATGACGCCCCACACGGCCTCTTTCCTAGGGACGCCCCATTTATGTCCCACTGTCCTGGCTTATTTTAAAATATGTACATTTGTCCTGTATGTGGGTGGCACGGTGGCTCGAACCTGCACCTCACACCCAGAAGATCCTGGGTTCAGTCCCCAGGAGGAGTGGTCTGGGTCCTTTCTGTGTGGAGGCTGTCTTCCCTGTGTTCGTGTGGGTTTACTCTGGGTACTCTGGTTTCCTCGCACAGTCCAAAGACATGGATGTTAGGTTAATTGGTGTCTCTAACATACGCTGGAAGTGGTTTGCCAGACACTTGGAGCTGAGTTTAATTTCGCAGTGAAGTCATATTCAAACAAAAAAGCACAAAGAAGCCAAAAAAGGAAGTGTGCAGTGTGTATATAGTGGAGGCCACGCTGTGTGAAGTCTTGGTGCTAAACGGACATTATCAGGGCTGGTAAGGTGGCTGTGCCCATGTTGGGTGTGTAATGAAATTGCTCTACTCATTGCTAACTCAGGTCTTCCAAAGCGATTCAGGTCCCTTTTTTAAAATAAAAGCCAATCACCACACCTACAAATTGGACTTGTAAAGGTCTGACAGGCTTAAAATCACTTTGCCAGACAACTCACATTTCAGCTCGATCCGGATGAAGTCTGCATTGCCCAGGTTCTCCAGGAAGACGCCGTGTGAGGACGAGGTCTTGAAGTAGAACGAGATGTCGGCGCTGGACTCGCCTTGGAAGGTTGGGAAGTGCAGGTAAGACGCAGGGGTGTTGAACGACGCGGCGTTCCAGTAGTTCCCTAAGCAATGAGCAGATGCAGGAATGAGACGGAGCGTGGCACAAAACGCATTTTGGTTCATTTAAGAGAAGGCCTGGTGGAACATGACATTAATCTGTGACAGACGCCATAGAGACGTGTCTGAGGGAATTGAATTTCTCAGAAATGCAGTGCACGTACGATCTCCTTGGCAGCGGAGGGGCCCCACGGTGAGCTTGGCCTCGGATCCGGAGCGCCGTATGTCCCCTACCACCACTTGAGTTACGGGTAGATGGTCCTTATACATCAACACACCTGCGTCTTCCCGCCTGAGAACATGCACGGAGCAATAAATACAAAAGAAATCATTAGACTGTCCACCAGAGGGCGATATGTCCTAATATCTGCCTTGTGGAGATTCAGGGGGTCTAAGCAGGACCCAGGCGCAAAATTAACACTGATGGCGTTCCATTAACACCTACAATGCTTAACTAGATCAAACAGCGCTCATTTCTTCTTTTGTGTGGCCTAACAGGTGTTATACAGAATGAAAATGCTAATCCGGGACCAGCTACCCCGGAATTTACATAAATCCAATCTGTCACCACATTTCAGAGAGGAATACGTGTATGAGGCTTTGAACACGATGAGTGAATCATTTTAATGAACAATAATTTCTGAATCTGCAATGTGAGGGCATCCCTGGTCTGCACAGTGAGGTTCACAGACCCCACCCACACTGCTGAGACTCGGGAGCGTCTGGAAAGCCAGAAACATCCAGGAGCACACACATAGATTTCAACTTTGATGAAGAACCAAGGGATCAGGGGTACTGGTTCACAGTGTTTATCCCTCCTGGTTCGTAACCCGCATCTGGCAAGGTGAGCTTTCAGCTGCATTTCAAAGTCATGTTTTTGTTCTAATGGTACTGTAAAGTCCAGTGTGGATTCTCTGACACCAAAAGTTCACACCGCACTTCGTGTGTATATGTATGTATGTATATATATACACACACACACACACTAATCTAACACGCATGCCTTTGGACTGTGCAAGGAAACCAGAGTACCCAGAGTAAACCCACACAGACACGGGGAGGACATGCAGACTCCACACAGAAAAGACCCAGGTTGCTCCGCCCTGGGATCAAACCCAGGACCTTCTTGCAATGAGGCGGCAGTGCAACCCATCAAGCCACCCCTATGGGATAGCTGGCAGGTCCCAAACGTTTACATAAAACACCTATGAAATCTCACCATTGCCTCTGGTTTGCGTCACAGTTGCAGTAGTAGTTGGGGTCAGTGCAGTTTCGCTCGATACCACAGGAGCATTTCTGGATACCTGGTCCTGATCCACCCCAGTAGAAGTGCTTCCCGTTCCCTCGGCCGACCCACCAGCTGTACGGAGCACCATCTGACACCATCAAACGACAACAAGGTGTGTTATACCTGTTTGTCTGGCACCATCTTTGTTTACAGTCAATCATAATTATGTAACGTTTGGGTATATATATATCTCAGTGGCTACTTTTGGGAACTGTACCTCTTTGTGAGATCATTGACTGCTACACATGCCTCTATATGTATACACATATATAAACGTATATATGTTTATGTATACAGTATATATATATTTACTTATATATACACACGCACACGCATACGCACACGCGCACACACACACACACACACACACACACACAGTGACTCTGCTTGTCATTGTCAAACTTCTAGAATTGTCTTTGAAAAGACTATTTTCAGACATCTTTTCAGTCTCCTAATGTATGCTCAGCCTAAAGTATCCAGTACTTGAGTATAGTACTGAATGCACTACAAGTATGCTTCTTTTCCATGTGGCGTCAGTGGCAGCAGGAACCATTTTAAAATTTCTGTCTTCTTAAAAACACTGGGTTGTTCCATTGCACAGAATAGCTGTCAGAGGAACACACATAAACTTCAGCTAATAGTTAATTTAGTAGCAGCTAATCAACTCTCAGCTTTGAAAGAGAATTATTAAATACTACCCCTATTATCCGGAATTGTGCATCCATGAAAAACTAAAACTGTACTGCAAAATAATTAAACCAGATATATTCAGCAGTGGAGGGTTGATGTGTGATGAACTCTGATTCAGACAATTCAGAGCGGCACACAGTGACACACTAAGAGCGTGCACGTGCAGACACGTACACACGTTTACCTGGGGAGTTGAGTAGGCGTGACATACGACATGCGTAGGCAACATGCTGCTCACAGTGCTCTGCATTGCTAGTGATAGCGTTGACCTGAACAGCAGCACAACAACACAAAGTGTGAAAAGTTCAGCTTCTACAATGCGGTCTATATTCTATTAATAACAACAGCGTGAAAGAGATACACACCTGATCAGTCGACACATTGTAGCTGAGCTTCAGTACAGCTCCCTGCTCAGGATCAGAACCTGGGCTTACTGCGCTCTGAGCTGGTAAATCGTTAGCCAACGTCAGCCACGCTTTATCGTCTGTGAGCGAAAAAAACCACTCATGAACACACAACCTGAGGAAAGAAATCTCTGCACATATGCAATTAACAATTACTTTATTAGGTACACCTCCATGTTTCTACACTCATCGTCAATTTATCAGTTCTACTTCCCATATAAACGCACTTTGTAGTTCTAGAATTACAGACTGTAGTCCATCTGTTTCTCTACATCCTTTGGCCAAGGGTGCCCAAAATGTGGCATAAGAACTTAGGGCTTCATTAATGCAATACTAATAGGAGTCTAGCCATCCGAGACTTCAATTCATCCGAATTGTAAACCATTTCGGACACTATGTTACATGACTTTTCTCATTACTATGAGACAGCAGATAAACACTTAGTGTAAATGCGTGATTTAACAACATGCCTGGCACACCTGATGAACAGCTTGTACATGTTGTTTCTAGTAAAAGTAGCCAATTTATACGTAGGTACAGTGGGGCAAAAAAGTATTCAGTCAGTCTACAATTCAAGTCTACAATTTTCTGCCTGGTGCCCTTCGACAGCTCTTTGGTCATGCACCCCTTACCCGTCATGTTGCAGATGACCCTGAACGGTTCGAGGGGGCCGCTGCCATCCAGATCGATCCAGTACACGTCAGAGCTTCGACCCAGGTGCTTGTACTCCTCACATGACTGCTCGTAGACAGCTGCACAATCCCAGAGGTAAGCACAAGAGCAAAACCACAAAGCGTAATGTTCCCCGGAATAACTGCTACATCAGATCATTTCTGTACACATGACTCAGCTCGATTCGGAGCACACGACACCTCGGAGCAATTAAGAGTATTGTGCGTAATCACACAGTTCTGCTTATGCCAGATATTTGGTAAGTACATGAATTTAACATTGCTAAAAGATAGAATGAACCTTATATGTACTGTACATAACACACAGACTCTGTATTTACTGCATGGACGGTCATACATGTGTGGCAGGTCGCTCCGGTGTATCCGGTTCCATCACAGGAGCATCTGAACGCATCTCCTCTTTGAGAACACCTGCCTCCGTGCTCACAGGGGTTTGGGACGCATCTGCAGGGAACCAAATTGGGCTCCATTAACAGCATTTAGCAGACGAAATTATGCAGACGGACTTAGAAGCAGTGTTAATTCGCTGACGAATGTTTTTCGTCATAGTTTTTGTCAATGACCTTTTTTTCTAGCGAAAAGGAGATGACTAAATTAAAATGAATGAAAAACGACAAAAACTAGGACGAAATGAACGTCAACGATTTGTCAGCGAATAAAAACGAGACGAAAATGTTTGGCAGAGACGACATCCAATCAGATCTGATTTAGTTTGGTGGAATGGCGGGACATGTTGGGTAGCGATCCTTAATGTGGTAAGACCCACACATTTGATCAAAGTCCGGGAAAACCGTACAACTCTTCTCTGCACTGTTTCTCATTAAACCAACTCGACAGTATTAGCTGAGAGAGAGTCGAGTCGATATATGGGCACATTTCTTATTTGATCTCAAGGAAAACAATACTCTTTGTAAACCTGTGTGGGCGACTATCTCCGGTAACAACCTAAAACTGCGGTAAAACTATCCGCACCTAAATGAGCTCCTATTTTAGCGGTATTACGGTAGTACGTTGCAAACGCACTCAAAGTTCGTTATGTTCAAGCCAATATTTCCGCAAACAAAGTAGGGATTAAAATATGTTTCTAGTTCGCGACGTGGATGTATTTTACTTTTAAAAAGTGTTCATACTATGTTTAAGGAGTATTCGGGTAACATCACTGCGTTTTATACTGTAATTATGAATACATTCATATAGAGCACGCACATATATCTGATCTTATATGTCTAATAAAGCTCATAATATAACATTTATTATACATTGATTCAATATTACAATATCTCATGAGTGTCCACGCCGAGTTTGAAGCAGATCTTTGTTGGAAATTGAGTTATAATAACGTTAATGTAGGCTAAAGAGTTTATATCAATGCATCCATGTAGATGTTTTTAAATAATTCAAGGGAAATGTAAAAAAAAATAATTACGTATTGCAACCATTACATTTCATATTTGCGGAAATGTGACAGTGTGCATCATGTCTGAGTTCTTGTTTATTACTTAATCATACGCCATGCTCACAGATCTTCCGTTTTCAGCGAGATTTCTTTTTTTTTTTTACAAGAAAAGTACACATTATTTTGAATTGCTATTCTTCAGAAATCAAGGAATGTTCATTTTGTTATTTACGATATGGTGACGCTACGATAGAACATTTTGTTTACATTTTAGATGTCAAGTACAGTGCTACCTCGGTTTTCGACCACCTCGGAACCTGTCGAATTCGGGTTCTTGACTCGTTTTGACTAGAAAAATTCGTCTTAGTCCTCTTCGTTTTCTCTTGCTTAAACTTGTAGGAGTCGAGTCAACTGACTCGTTCCAGCGAAACCTGATTCATGATTCAGTTCACAGTGTTTCAGTGATTCAGATTTACAATAGCTCTGTGTTTATCATGTCTTTCTTTATTTTTACATCTACAATACTGTATTCAAAGTGCAAATAAGGCTCCATGGGTCCTAAAAAGATAAACAGGAACTGGATTCTCTGGAGCACATGCTGCAGTTAGCTTTAGCAGCTATGCTAGCTCCCTGCGTTCACCAATAGAGTAAGTGTTTTGCTTTTACTTTTCAATTTCAATCCATTTCGCACTAAATTACATGAGATTTTTCGACACTTTATTAGAAGAGAAGCTTTGTGTTAATGATTTTGGCCAACTGTAGGTTAATGTAAGCGAGGGTTTGAGTCCTGGCAGTGCCTTTCGTCCTGGCAGTGCCTGTGTCCCCTGGGACTGTAACAGTGATTCCTACCCAGCCCTGTCAGAAGACATGCTTATGCCTACACCTTGTTATCCAGGGATAGGTATCGGAGCCCGCCCCTGACCCTAAATATAAAAGCAGGGTTTAAAAAAATGGGGAAATGAGCCCTTGTGTCATGGATGTTGCTGCTGGATGGAATTGGCTGAATATTTCAGGAAAAATCTGCTTGCATAACAGTGTCTATACAGAGAACTGTGTGAAAATGAGCAGCAGTTCTGTGGGTGGAAATGCCTTCTACATGACAGGTCAGACGAGCGTTTATTTAATTATTTACCATCATGCCAGCATCGATGGCTATATCTGTGACTGGAGCAAGGTTGCAACTGCAATCGTCAGACACACTTACACTAGAGCAGCTCAGAGAGACCAATTAACTGACTGCATCTCTCTGCAAAGTGGGAGGAATTTTGTTGTTTGTTTCTTCATTTGGTTTATTTAACATCGCTTTAAGCATCAATGGCTATTTAATGACAGACACAATGTTACATCAATACTCAAGGTTACAGCAAGAATAGTCATATATACTCAGATCGGGCCAGTTTAGTGTAAACGATTAACCTAAAGCATGTGTTTGGGCTGTGGGAGGAACCCGGAGCACCTGGACTGAACCCACTCAGACACAGGGAGGACATACAGACTCCACATGGGCAGAGGTAGGGTTTCAGCAAACATGGGAGGAAACCCACATGGGCATGGGGAGAACATACTCCACTATCACCAAACTCTAATGCCACAGTGCCGTTGTGGTCAGATGATAATGGCCAAACTCGTTTAAGATTGGCAGAACTCAAATAATCACCCTTTGCAGGAGTAAAGGACTTTTCACATCGAGTCGGATTTTTACGCAAGAATAAAACAGATGTCTAACAGTACAGTGGAACCTCAGAATTCGAGCATAATTGGTTCCAGAAGGCCCTCAAGTTCCCCTTAAGATTTAACATGAATAGGATTAGTCCATTCCTGAGACCCAACATGACTGTTTTTACACTTATATTCATATGAATAAAAGCATGAATAAAGCAAAGGACTGTAATACAATAATAATAATTACAATAATCAATAAATACATGAAATCATTGACATATAAAGACATTTAGTTGCAGTTATTGCTGCACAGGAGGGTCACACCAGATACTGAAAGCAAAGGTTCACATACTGCGCCCTTAGAATGTCATGGAACTCCATGTCTAAAACTAAAACATCTGCAGCTATTCCATGACTAGTTTTTATCCATTATCAGAGAGTGTATTTTCTAGTGTCCAGTGAATTGGTTTCTTTGAAAAAACATAGATATTAAACTCCACTGAGATTCTGGTTTCCCGGTAGGAGATCAAATGCACTACCTATACATAATACATATACACTATAAATAATGAAACAGCGATGCAGTCCTTGTTTCCTTGACTCTTTGCTTCAAAGTAGAAGATTAGCGTCTGGCGATGTCAAGGAGTCGTTCAGCCAAAAAGCAACGGACACAGTTTTGTATGTGTGTATATTTCCAAGCGTGGAAGAAAATGACTCTTTTCTGTCCCACGATGTAAACAGTACCGGTCTGTACATGACACAGAAGAGCGACTGTAATAACTCCACTTCCTAGGGATACCAGCAGAACTGCACTCAATCAAAGCACATAATCACGTTTTTCCGACATCTGCAAACAGCTCTTTGTTGAGTTCCTGTCATTATGATGAATGTGCCTGTGCACAAGTCTGCGACGGTGTCGCTGCGCCCCATATTTTGCCCCATATGCCAGCCTTAGTTCCCTACTGAGATGCACCATGGGGATCCTCCGAGTTCCGCTCCGTAGTTGTGGTACGCACTACAGGCAGATGTAGTTTTAGATCAGCGGATGGCTCTCGTGTGATCTTGAGCGAGGTCACGGATGAGAAGGTGGCTTTGAAGAAAATCCCACCTCCGCACCACTGCAACTGATGTTCTTAGATAAACGAGGAACTAGCAAAAAGCCGGAGTGCAGCTTTAAAGAAACCTATAAAGGGACAGGACTGCTAGTTCTTGTTCAGAGATGATGTGAGCGTACTGTGAGAGTTGCCTAAGAAAGAAGGTACAGACTGATGCAGAAGTTGAAGCACCAATGGCTACCTGCCTGTTCCTGCACCTGCTTCCGTCCCAAGCCTGTCTACCACTGCCTCGATATGGTTCTCTCCCTGTTCTCTCTGGTTCTTTCTCTTAACCTTAGTTCTGTTCAATAAATCCCTGGTTTAATTCCTAGCCCATATTTGGTCTGTGTTTGTGAGTCCTTCGTACCTGTCTATGATGGCGCACATGTCCAGGCTGAGTTCTCAAAACTACCCAGCATGCCTTGCTCCACAGCGTGCAGGTCCACTAGCTGCTCTGTCCACATGGATGAGCTGCATGCAACCCCTGAAAGGAGCGCTGGAGTCGGAGAGAGGTCAGTCCTCGGAAACAAATAGCCTGCATAGGGAGATCAGAAAATTTTTTTTAAGGATTAAGTCTGATTATCACATCTATAGAGTAAAATAAGAAAACTGTTATCTACTAAGGTAAATAAACATGGGCTTCAATAAAATAAAAACCATAAGAAATGGTCGTCTCCAAAACTAGTCTGTAGTTACTGTAATGAGCTTTTTTCCACAAAAGTTGTAAGACTTGAGTTAACATGTGTGTACAGTAATGTGCACAAAAACTCTTAGGGCCACCCATTGCATTAGATAAACCATTGGGAAATTTTATATGCAGTATTAAAAAAACTAAAAGAAATCTTGAAAACAGCTTCTAGGGGGATACAATGGCAGGTATTTAGTGTGACCCGTACACTTGAGCAGCAGCATCATTGGGCAGCGTCATCGGGATGCGTCCGAAGAAGCTTGATCAGGGGATGGTCATTTCAAAAGTTGTAGCAGGCAAGAAGAAACCACTTTTTCAGAAGGGCACCAGGGTGAAAAAGACTACAATACGCTAAGCTCACTAAGATATTGAATGATGGAAGATCAGTTGGAAGAAGAGGATTATGGGGTGATAAAAAACATAAAAACCAAATTTGAAATTTTGCGATCCAATCTTCAACAATATGTCATGTAGTTCATTGCCGAAGAAAAAACAAGTTCTAATGGTGACCCCAACCTAAGACTTTTGCACAGTACCAGACAGAGACCACATATCTACTAGTGACCAGGGCAGGTCTGGACGTGCTAACGTCTACACACCGCCAGTGGCTGACACGTGGCTCTGCAATCACACGTTCCAAAAAAAAAGCTTTTTTCCCCTAAACAGCACAGTGCTGAAACGGTGTTAAATGCCACTGAGAGAAGGGTCCCAAGTGGGGGTAATAATTTGTTCAGCAGGTAGATAAACCACATCATCCACTCCACTGCCATCCTGATATGTGAACTGCAGCGGGTCAGTGCACTGGCCAGTGGTCTCAGATGACCTAGCAGAAGCCTTTCAAGTGTCTTCATGAGATGGGATGTCAGGGCAACAGGTCGATAGTCATTTAGAGCAATCAGATGCCTCTTCTTGGAGTCTGGAACCACTCAAGTTTGCCACATAACTGCGAGCCTTTTCAGGCTGCAGCTCAGGTTAAAGATGTGCTGAAGAATTTCACATGATCGCTCCGCACACAGCTTCAGTGCCCACATGCCATCTGGTCCTGCGGTTGTGCTCTGCTTTAGTTTCCTCAGTTCTCTGGGTTAATGGTTAGCAGTAAATGTGGGTGTAGTAACTCTGGACATTCCAGTCGTGGTGGGTTAAGTGAGTCGTTTATCCCAGGAATTCTATTTGTAAATCTTTGAGTCATCAGGAAGAACTGTCTTGTCATCTGGTTGTCAGCCATCCACCATAGCACCGTCTGGCCTTGCAGAGCACAGTAGGCAGTCTGTCTTGCCAGAATACTGACATCTGTTTCAGGATTTCCTCTAACTAAAGGTGTGATGTCTCCGAGGTGTGATAGTCCGACCACTCGGACTAGAGTTCTGTCATTCGACATGAATTTTATTTTCCGTTGATCGGCTAGATAAATAATAAAAACTTAAAACAGAATTAAACCAAAACTGAGCTGAAGAAGAATTGAATTTAAGATGTAATTTAATTTCATCCTTACATTCATTCTCTTTCACACCCACTTAATCCAATTCAGAGTTACGCAAGGTAAGGGCCTATCCTGCAGCACAGGGTGCAAGACAGGAATCAACACCAGACAGAGCAACAATCCATCACAACACAAGCACACACACACACACACACATTAAAGACGTCATTTGACGTAACATGTCTCTGGAATGTGGGAGGTACCAGAGTACTATACCTGGAAGAAACCCATGCAGACCCATGTGGGGTGACAGGACTGTGGTGGCTTAAGGTACTGGACTATGGACCAGAAGGTCCAGGGTTCAAATCCCATCTCTGCTAAGCTGTTGGGTCCGTGAGCAAGGCCCTTAACCCACAACTGATTGGACTGTAAGAATCTATCAACTGTAAATAACTGTAAGACGCTCTGGATAAGGACGTCTGCTAAATGACATAATGCACTACCGTGCTACCTTAGGTTACTGTAAAAAATCTAATACAGAAAACCTGCTTGGTTCTTGGCAAATCACAAATTTAGGAGCCTGGACTGTATAAACAGGATTGAATACAGATTTAAAAATGACCTCCAAAGTAGTAATCCCCCACAGTGCGGATCTGGATGGGGAGAGAGGCTCTGACGGACGAGGTTTCATCACCGTTGATGGTGAGCATGGCAAAGCTCTCCAACGCCAGGAAGTGAACACTGTGCCACTGTCCGTCATTGAGGCCTGAACCTGGGGAGAAATTAATTCCAGTTAAACTCCCACATGTCTGTAAATAATAAACGCTCACATTCCTTTGCTTTGTTCATGCTTTTAATCATTAATTACATATAAGTATAGGAGAAAAAAACAATCATTTGGGGGTCGGGAATGGATTTATCCTATTTACATTACTTCTTATTGGAAAATTAGAATCCGACTTCAAACAAATCGGAGTTCAAACGGCCTTCTGGAACCAATTAAGATCGAATTCCAAGGTTCCACTGTAACTGAGTAGGACCAGTCATGAATGAACTCCTTTCCACTTATAAAACACGCTTACCTTTATAACACAAATGCACAAAAAACCCACGCTATATAATTCAATTCATTCAGGTGAAGGGTGAAGGTGGAGAGCGATGTTTATCAGGTGGATAGATGTGTCGTTACCTGAGGAAATGTCCACCCGTGTGTTCTTTCCCTGTGCGATATAGATGTGCACGACCACTTTTCCCTCCACCAGGCTGAGCTCAACACCGCCGGGCATGAGCGGGGCAAACATCAGCAGGCCAGTGGGGCTCCAGGTGCGGAACTGCAGGCTCACAGAGACGGTGTCCGCGTCGCTGCGGCCCGGCAGCTGTAGGGTGCTGCTGGAGTTGAAGAAGGCTGGGAACGTCGGTGAGGTCACACACGCGTACGTCAGGTTACGCTGCAGCGTGAGAAACCAGACACTGAGTGGTGAAAGCGTGCAGGCTCTTGCAGGTTTAGCCGGCCCTGCTTTGTCGGTTTTATTAACAAATCAATTACAATCTAGTGGATCAACCAATACGAGGGAGAATCCACATGGGCAGGAGTGCCGAAACGTTTACACAAGACTGTTCACAGATAGAATAGCTGAGAATGCCATTATGGAACAGTTGCATTGGGTTTAATGTTTGGAGAGATTTTGTTTAATATGGGCACAGACACTTTTTAATACACTCACCGAACAATAAATAAGATAACTGTGACTGAAACGTACCTAAGAGTGTCATCAGTCGGCCTCAATTCTGACATGAATTTCCTGCAGGCTGGGATTTTTGCGCTTAGATTCGCCTGCAAATTCAGCTACCGGTACTTCCTTCACACTATGGCCTTTGGCATGCCCAAATGCAATCACTTTTTGTTAGCAAATCATTAACCTCCGCTTTGTGACCCATTTTCCACACATCGAACAAGACAGTCACTGCACTGTACCACCTCTTCTCAATCTATGAATCCCATCACAGGTATTTATAGCCCCATCATGCTTGTGCAATGTCAGCTGCAGGAGCCTGACGTTATTTCCACCTCAAACACAAAAGGTGACTAATTTTTTGTCCAGGGAGTATACTATACAGGAGGTACTGGCTTTGAGACAGTGTGACTCCAGTGTTAAAGTCCTGGGACTGTCATGGCACAGTGGTTAAAGTACTAGACTCTGGACCAGAAGGTTCAGGGTTCAAACGTCACCTCTGCTGAGATGCCACTGTTGGGCTCTTGATCTTGATTGGTAACCACTTTAAGTCTCTCTGTATAACAAATTCTGCTAAATGTTTGATTTGTTGTTTATTTATTTATTTAATGTCACGTTCACTCGGAGTCCGAGGTTGGGGATCGAACTGAGGAACTCTAACCGCTTGCGCCACCATGTCACCATGACTAAACATAATTAAATGTAATGTCTCTGGACTACTAAACAAAATGTTTTGAGTTTAAGACCAAGCCTACAGTATTCACACCGAGTATAATTTTCTCGCACAAAAACCAGATGCGATTTTTAACATAGTGGGATCTTCCCAGCAAGTGTGCTGCGTTTTTTGCCTAAACGCTCTGAAAACTCCCTGTCCGATTTTGCTTTCTTTAATTTCCCTTCTCTAAATGGGTCACAGAGATTTCGTCGTGTCTTTTTCACATTGTCAACTTAAAAAAAACAAAGACATGAGCGAAGATAAGTGCAGGAAGCTCTAGTTTGTGTTTTTGTCCACATGAACAGATTAAAATGCACTTAGATAAACAAGAAAATGGCTTTATCACCATCATTCTCCAGCCTTTCAGTTATAATCCACCAGATTTTTTCTTCAAAATCTATGTTTTCATAGTCAGCGTGTTGCTTGTCCTATAAGCTCTTATGAGCTGTTCTGCCTGACAACCGAGCTCTGATTGGTCGACCTGATTTTAACGCATCCGAACAACGCAGAAATGAGAACAGGCTACGATAAAAAATGTTACGCAACGTCGCAGTCCCTCAGTTTCGGACTCATTCAGACTCAGACTCTTGTTGAAAAGGCCTTTAGACTCCTGCCCAGCAAAGTTTAGGTCGCTCTGGGTTAGGGTGTCTGCTAAAGGCTGTAATGCTGCTCCAGCGATGTTTGCGTGTTCGGGGATTGTCATGAATTTACTTGCTTTGCTCTGTGATTAAGGATTACACTATCGACTTGTATGCAAAGATTTACTGCACTACAAAAGCTTTTCTTCTATTAGGGAACAGTGCTTTATGGAAAATCGTCATACTCTGTCAAAATCTGAACCTTTTGTCACCGTTTGTGAAAATCAATGGAATCTGACGTTTCCCTGCTGTATTTGCGCATCATTAGCCTCAACATCAAATTAAAAGAAATTCTGATCTTCCTAGAGTTTATCGAAAGCCTTCCATGGTGATGTGACCAGAGTAAATTCCCGCCAGTGTGGCACAGATAGCTACAATGATATACTTACGTCATCAGACCCACTTAACTGGCACACATGCCCCAGTACAATGTTGCTGTGCCCCACTAAAACCATGGCAGTAAAAGTCAATTTTATCTTGGAATGCTGAGCAGAGCTACGCCATGCAAATTAACCACAGGCACTACATTTTTAAAAATGTTAACTTGTTCTTCATTTCTCATCTCTGGCAAAGTAACGCCCACTTTAGTCTTAATTCATTAAGTCCATTTAGTGTTTCAAAGCCTTATTTTTTATGCACAGTTGTGCCCCTAAGACTGACTGGCAAGCAGAAGGGTACAGCTGTGCCACTAATGTGTGTGCCCCAGTATAACAAGTCATCTAGAAACGCCCCTGCTGAATGCATTTTGATTTAAGACAAAAAAGGGACTTCCAAACGTGTATAGTGATTTTCTATAGGCACTGTAGCACAACACACACAGCACTGTACACAAGGTTCAAACAGAGGGAAACCAGGGTTGATAAGGTGCTAGAAATAAATAAAAAAGACTTACATTTTCAGTTAAAAACAAAAGTCCCAAAGCCTAAAGCACTGCAAATAACTGTACATAACAAAGACAACAAATTAAAAGCACAGACACCGCATGAGCAGAGAAATCCTGAACAATAAAACCCAAACTCCATTGTGAAACACAGTGAAAGCTAAGCTCTTACAAAAGTGGACGTGTCGACCCTCTTTCTACGCGAGAGGCTGGTGATGTTGTCTCCGTTATACTGGATGTTCTCAATGCAGCCGACAAAGTTCTGTGGACCCCCTAAACTGGGCTTAGCCGACACAGGTATCCCTCCGAAGCTGATCTGTAAACACATACATGTATAAATACAGACAACAGATGTCTACGTCATCTCACTCTCACATTCAAGCAAACCTTAGACTCTGAGTAAATATGAAAACACCCAGAGAACATATTATTGTAGCTGTTATAATAAAAACTGCTGCTCATTATTAGTGGGCGCTCGGCTGTTGCAGCAGTCTAACAGGCTAACCCACCACCATGAGCACCTAGTCAGGCGTCATATGTGGACTCTACTGGTTGTGTCTTAAGGAGGAGGGATCATCCCAACGTCAACGTTCATTTCAGTCAACACCCTGTCCCACAGAACGTAATGCGATCATTAAACTGCAATGCCTCTATATGAAACAGGTTTTTATTTCCTTTATTATAGCAAACGTTTGTTCAACAGATGCATTTGGAGAAATCCAGTTCCTTTACCAATCAAAGAATAACCATCTGAGCAAGCAAAGGGCTGGAGATTTTGAGAGGATGATGGTGCAGAAGGAGTGAGAATGAGACTGAATGAGTGCGAGAGATCACAAGGCAGAAAGAAGATTGAACTGTAAGATGTATTGTTATATAGTTACATCTTAGGCTTGTAGTCAGATATTCATGCCCAGGGGACTGAGGCAGCGGGCTTGCTGAGAGACAGCTACAGGCCAATTTAAAAATCTACGAACAAGACTTTCTCATCAATGAAAAAGAATCCCAGACGCAGTGCTAAAAATGCCCATGTAGATGAAACAGAGCCACTGGATTGCAACAAGTAACATTCATCATAGGAACTCTGCATCAGAACTGGAGATGTGCTGACCTCATAGTCCAGGTCGAGATGGTCAAACTCGCCGTTGGTTCGGAAGCCCTGCGTGTGCTCGTCCAAGCTGAAGTTGACACTGCGGCGGTATCTCTCGATCCGCACGGCGTGCCAGTGTTCATCGTCCAGCAGGCTTCCGCTGGAGACCGAGGTGTGACCCTGGATGGAGCCATACTGGTTGCTGCCTGGAATGGATAGGCAATGGAGAAAAAGCAAAGCAACTTAGGGTCGCAGTGACTGATGCCACCCTGATGTATGACCGCAAAATGACCCTGGCATGACAGGGTACAGTAGAAGCTCTTACCCAGGTTGATCTGTAGGACTAGTTTTGCTCTGCGTAGCTCCAGAGTGAGATAATCCCCCTGCTGGCCCTCTCCATGGAGCAGAACTCCGTCTCCTTTTCTGGTCTTAAACCTAAAGGAGATAACGTCCTTCAGGATCTTTATCTTCTTCTGTCGGAAGCGGTACGAAATCACAGCCTGTCCATCGAAGCTAATCACGTCAGCCCCTTGAAGCACAAGAGGAACCAAGAAACACAGTTTGCTAAGAACCTGGTGAGGAATATCAGAGTTTAGTACAAAAATCTTTCATTGTCGCATGTCTTGTTTCAAAATCCTGAACACACTCTCTGTTGGGGACAGGTCAGGACTGCAGGCAGGCCAGTTCAGTACCCGTATCTTCGTCTTCCGCAGCCATGCCTTTGTAACGTGTGCAGCATGTGGTTTTGCATTGTCTTGTTGAAAAATGAATGGACATCTCTGGAAAAGATGTCGTCTTGAACGCAGCACATGTTGATCTAAAATCTCAGTGTACTTTTCTGCATTAATGCTGCATCATATAAGTGTAAATGACCTTTGCCAAGTTCCCTGACCCAACTCCATACCATGACACATCCTGGCTTTTGGACTTGTTGCTGATAACAGTCCAGATAGCCCTTTTCGTCTTTGGTCCGGAGCACACGGCGTCCATTCCTTCCAAAAAAACATCTGGAATACTGTTTCATCCGACCACAATACACAATCCTTTAGACACCTGATTCCTTGAATCGTTTAATGATATTATGCACTGTAGAAGAAGAAATATTTAAATCCCTTCAAATTTTCTTTGAGGAACATTGTTCTTAAACATTTTAGTAATTTTCTCACACATTTTCTCATAAACTGGAGATTCTCCGCCCACCTTTGCTCCTCAAAGACTCGGCCTTTGACGGATGCTGCAATTGTACCAAATCATGATTATCATCTCCTGTTTGAATCACTTCATTATTTAGGTTTTTCACCTCATTACTAGCCCTAAATTACCCGCATCCCAACATTTTTTAATGTGTTGCAGGCCTGAAATGCAGGAATGGATGGAATATTAAGAAATGAAAAGAAGCTGACCAGACAAAACATGAAATGCCTTGAGTTCATACTGTCTGCAATGAAATAAAAGTCAAAGTAAATGTAAAAAACACGGCATTTTCAAATGTGCATTTTCCTTCAGCTCCCACCTTCTTCTGATTTGGAGTTGTATAAGTTGATTACAGTGGGGTCTCAGTGGTTAAGATTACAGTTGAAGGTTCAAGTCCCACCAACACAAAGCTGCCACTATTGGACACTTGATCATCAGCCCTTCATTGCCTAGATTGTTCCACTCCCAATATCGCACCACTTTTTTTGCAACACACTCACAGTAGGAGCAGCCGTAGATCTCGACCCTCAGCCCGATCCTGCCATCTGCACTCCATTCCAGGGGAATAAAGCGCAGGTATCGAGCCACTATGGTGTACTGCAACTCGTGTCTCACCACTCGCTCCGAGTTCCAGTTACCCGAAAATGTCTGGAAGCAAAGCAAACAGATTGATCAGATCCCTAAAAGTGACACAAGTCTCCTTCTTCAAACCCTACCATCTGTTCTTGCTTCTGCCGTCCATACATATCAATCACAGAACACCTCAGAGCATGGCACTCCTCCATCGTAATTCAGTTCAGCTCATTAGCACGGGTCAATTGTTTAATTTTATTTATCTCATGTCATACAGCGTGTGAATGATGAGAGCAATAACACTGAACTCTAGTCCTGGAGTCTGAGGAGAATCAATTGCGTTCAGATTTTTTGATTAGCTTAAAAGGAAGCGAAAGAAGAAATTAGTACAAAAATGAGGAATGACTGGAGTCCAACAACCCTAATGGTGGCCTAAGACTTTTGCACAGTACTGTATGTATAGTGTATTTGAATAAAAAGCAGAAGATAATCACTGAGCAGTAAAGCTTTAGACAGTTTATTCACCCATATGTTTCCATCCTGTCGATACGGCCTCCAGTTACTCCCTGTGTCGCTGAACAGCAGTCTGTACTGTTTGGTCCAGTCAGGGCTGCTGTATCGCCCCTGGGTCGCGATCGCTGTGATCTGCTTCCTGCCTCGGAGGTCCACCTGCAGCCATCGATAACTGTCAGAGTCCAGCGGAGACCAGCCTCCATTCCCTTATGCAGACAGAGGAGAAAGAATTAGGACACTACTTTAGAACAGCTACATGCTTGTAGAAGTAATTTGTTCTGCTATATAATAGTTTTACAAAATAAAGCAAATCAAAGGGCGGTTCGTTACCAAACTTCTGCATGTACTTCTGAGGCATTGCAGACAGCAGCTCTGTGATAATGTTTGGTTCTTGGCAAGATCTTCACACAAGTGCCATTATTTATTTTCCCAAGGTCACAGGGTTTGGAGTCTACCCTAAGTTTTCACTGTTCACAGGTGGAAGGGCATCTTGAACGGGAAACCAGTACAACAAAGGGCTTGGTAGAGGTCGCTGGTGCAGAGCGATGGGATGAGCCCTCTTTCCAGTGTCCCTCAGCCCTCAGCCAGTCATTCCTGTGTGACGACCGACCGGCCCCAAAGGGAACCCCAGGACTCCAACCTGGGTCTAAAGTATTAGACTGATCCATAATGTCATTTTTAATAAATTATTTTACAAATGGTCTGACTTTTAGAAGGGTGGCGCTGGCTCGATGGGTAGCACCTTCGCCTCACAACAAGAAGGTCCTGGGTTCGATCCCAGGGTGGAGTGAACTTGGTCTTTTCTGTGGGGAATCTGCAAGACCTCCCCGGGTTTACAACGGGTACTCCGGTTTCCAGAGTCTAAATATATGCATGTTAGGCTAATTGGAGTTTCTAAAAGTGTCCCTAGTGTGTGAGTGCGTGGCGCTCTGTCTAGGGTTGTTCCTGCCTAGCACCCTGTGTTGCCAGCCAGTCACCGGCTTTCCTGCGACCTTGACCAAGGATTAAGTGGATAAGACAATGAATGAATGTATTTCAGGAACAATTTTAGGTTCTGACCTTTGTTTTTTGTACAGTGGTACCTCGGTTCTGGACCACCTTGGGACTCGAATTCGGTTCTCGATGCATTTTTACTAGAAAAATGTGTCACGGTTCTCGTCTTTTACTCGGTACTCAGCGGTAATTGAGCCACGTGACTCATTTCAGCCAAAACTCGATTCATGGTTCACGATTCACAATTGAGTACACAGTGATTCAGTGATTCAGATTCACAATAGCCCTTGCTCAGTGAAGATCTCCACTGTGTTTATCGTGTTTTTCTTTACTTTATCTAGTGTAGTTCTCTACAGTTTACTGTACGCTTAGCGCAAATTAATTATCCATGGGTCCTGAAAAGGTTAGTTTATAAGAGCCTATTGAAAGCAAAACAGGAACTGAATCCACCAGAAAACGTTCAGGCGGTTATTTAGCTGAGCAGCTACGCTAGCGCCCAGAGTTCATCAATAGAGTAAGTGTTTTGCTTTGACTTTTCACTTTCAATCCATTACTCACTAAATTGCATGAGATTTTTTCAGCACTTCATTAGAAGATAAGCTTTGTGTTAATGATTTTGGCCAACTGTAGATTAATGTACTTATTATTTCTTATCATATTATTTAGTTATTACTTAACTTGTTAAACTCATCGGTTCATGATACATTTAACTTATGATGGATTTGTTGAACATATATCCCCTTGGTAAATCAGGGAGCTCCTGTACAATACAGCTCCATTAATGCATATAATGCCTTATACAGGGGGATTTTCTGGTGGTCTGGGACGGATTCATTCAGTTTGTTACAAAATCTATAAAACAAAACTAAATCCCACAAAGCTTTCGCTGTTCCCTCCTGCTGTCTGCACGGAGAATAAGTGCTAATCCTGGCTGCGTCACTGGCAATAAACTGTGAATAACACTTTTCTCTAAATGCCATCCAACGAGGACATTAAGACACTGAGCATTAACTCCTGAGAAATCTGATACCACGGCACTGGCTCATCTTATCATAGCATGAGCCTCTGCTCTCAGATCAGTGTGGACAGAGATAACCTACATTTATGTATGGAAAGGCTCACGTACCGACTCTTCGGTTGAGTTTAGCGTAGCCGGCGCCAAAATCAGGAGCTAGCACAGAGGAGCTGCTGAAGGCGCTGTAGGGGAGAGGAGTGGCCAAAACCTCGTCACATCGCTCTGGGAAGATGAGAGACACAAAAGCAGCCATTAGAAAAATGGAAATACTGTGATGATCGGCTTCTCAGGTTATACTCATTATGCTAAATCAGTTAAAAACAAGCTATACACTCACCAGCCATGCTATTAGGTACACAAATATCTAATCAGCCAATCACATGGCAGTAGTAACTCCAATGCATTTGTGTATGTAGACATGGTCAAGACGACCTGCTGAACTTCAACCCGAGCATCAGAATCAACTATACAGAATCAAATCAATGAACATGGCAAGGTTGTTGGTGCTTTTCTGAGAAATTCGTACACTGCTGGTCTACTTGAAATTCCACACATAGCCAATACTGTCCATAAGTCTTAGGCCACCATTAGATTTGTTGTTGTTTTTGCAATGGTATAATGACCACATATAACATATTGTCGACGACTAGATCCAAAAATTTCAAACTTGGAATTGTAACTCCATAATCCTCTTTTCCAGATATCATCATTCCAATCTTTGTGAGCTTTAGCATATCTTAGCCTTTTCACCCAGTTCCCCTTCTGAAGAAGGTGTTTCTTGGCTGCTACTACTCTTCCAAAAAGACTCTCTTCCTGATCAAGCTTCTTCAGACTCCAGAAGGGTTAACTTGGCATCCCGATGAAGCTACCAGACACTGCTGTTTGGTCATAATGTTCTGGTTCATAGGTGCATTTGTAGTACATTAACCAGTTTATTCATTCTCACTGCACTGGGCTGGGATGCATTTTAAAGGGAACTGAACGGCCTTTGTTGTGTAGATCTGGCAACGCTGAGCACAAAGGCTGTAAAGGTTTACTGAACACAATAACACAGCTTCTGCACACAGTGTTAGTGGGCAATGTAACACAAAGTAACTTACTCTCACCTCCAAGCTTGTATAAAAACTTGCAATCCCTGGAGTGTTAATTCAATGAAATCCGTATACATATTCAGCCACAATTTGGTAGAACGTTCCACTTCCACCTCAAATGTTTGAGGACAGAAGAGCAAATTGTGAATTTGTATCTTGCAATGGACGAACAAACAGGTTCAAAAGACATATTACAGTTAACCCTGAGAGTACAGACCACTTTAACTTGATTATTACGCATAATATTTAAAATATTCCTATACAACCTGCACTGCCCTCATGAGGCATTCCCATCAAACACTTGCACCAGAGAGTTATGTCTTTTCTCATATATTGCTGTGCACTAAGGGTGATGGATGCAAATCCTAGATCTAGATTTTATTACATGGATATTTCGAGTGAGGAAATGTATTGAAAAGATCCATGACAAACACAGATGAGGAATCAATAACAAAAAAACTATGCATGCATAACACAAAGAAAAGTGGAAATAAATGTACAGTGGTGCTTGAACGTTTGTGAACACTTTAGAATGTTCTATATTTCTGCATAAATATGACCTAAAACATCATCAGATTTTCACACAAATCCTAAAAGTAGATCAAGAGAACCCAGTTAAACAAATGAGACAAAAATATTATACTTGGTCATTTATTTGAAAATGAACCTCTAGGATTAGCAGTTAATTTGAGGGTGAAATTAGAGTCAGGTGTTTTCAATCAATGGGATGCCAATCAGGTGTGAGTGGGCACCCTGTTTTATTTAAAGAATAGGGATCTATCACAACAGATGTCTGCTCTTCACAACACATGTTTGTGGAAGTGTATCATGGTACGAACAAAGGCTGGAAAAGGTTACACAACCATCTCTAAAGAGTTTGGACTCCACCAATCCACAGTCAGACAGATTGGTACAAATGGAGGAAAATTCAAGACCATCGTTTACCCTCCCCAGGAGTGGTCGACCAACAAAGATCACTCCAAGAGCAAGGCGTGTAATAGTTGGTGAGGTCACAAAGGAGCCCAGGGTAACTTCTAAGCAACGAAGGCCTCTCTCACATGGGCTGATGTTAATGTTCATGAGTCCACCATCAGAAGAAACACTGAACAACAATGGTGTGCATGGCAGGGTTGCAAAGAGAAAGCAACTGCTCTCCAAAAGAACATTGCTGCTCGTCTGCAGTTTGCTAAAGATCACGTGGACGAGCCAAAAGGCTACGGGAACAATGTTTTTTGTGGACGGATGAGACCAAAATAAAACTCTTTTTTGGTTTAAAGAGAAAAAGCGTTATGTTTGGAGAAAGGAAAACACTGCATTCCAGCATAAGAACCTTATCCCATCTGTGAAAACGTGGTGGTAGTATCATGGTTTGGGCCTGTTTTGCTGCATCTGGGCCAGGACGGCTTTGCCATCATTGATGGAACAATGAATTCTGAATTATATCAGAGAATTCTAAAGGAAAATGTCAGGACATCTGTCCATGAACTGAATCTCAAGAGAAGGTGGGTCATGCAGCAAGACACCAACCGGAAACGTTTAGCTGCAGTTATTGCTGCACAGGGGGGTCACACCAGATACTGAAAGCAAAGGTTTTTCACATACTTTTGCCACTCACTAATATGTAATATTGGATCATTTCTTCAATAAATAAATGACCAAGTATATTAATATTTTTGTTTCATGTGTGTAAACTGGGTTCTCTTTATCTACTTTTAGGATTTGTGTGAAAAATCTGATGGTTTTAGGTCATATTTATGCAGAAATATAAAAATTCTAAAGGGTTCACAAACTTTCACGCACCACTGCACATTATTAGATTAGGGTCAATTTTCATGTCCATCCCCAATTAAATACTAACAGCACACAAGGCAAGTCTGCTCTAAATACTAATACAGGTAGACGCCAGTTAACATCCATCTGATCATTGTCTTAATGTGTTAAGAAAATATATGTAAATATGTCAATGTAAATTTAAGTCAACATCCTGTATCCCAGAACATAATGTGGACATTAAATGAGGACCAAACACAAAAGTTACACAGCCCTGTGATGGACTGGTGTTCTGTACAGGGTTGGTTCCCAAGGGGTAATGCTACCCATTATTTGGTCTTAAGCAGAAATAGAATAAATGAATGAAAAGGAACACAGGAAGGATTTGCTGTGAATACAATTACATAGCAAAATCTTGACAAATAACTATTTTTTAAGTTGTTTTAAATAAGGTAAATAAACGCAGACTGTAACTAAAGAGCTGGTACCGGGCGCTGTGTAGAAGAGGCGGTATGGTTCCATGTTGTTTAATCCACGTAGTTGAACTGTTCAGCTACAAATGTCACTGAATGAAGGCTAGATAATGGCCGCATTGCACCATTAGCATTTAATTATGGCGGGAATGTAATCCGCATTTCATATCGTGCCAAACAGATTCACGAACAGCCGACACTGATGAGTGTGTGACGAAAATGTCAAGGAAAAAAAAAAACAGGCTTTTTTCACTCTTAATGGCTTTAAACAAACAGTGTGTCATCAATAGTAAATAAAACTCAGGCAATTCATCCTTTAGAGGTATGCTCATGAATTGCTTGTGGTGCAGCCTCTCACATAGAGTGGTGTGAAAAAGTGTTTGCCCCATCCTGATTTCCTATTTTTTTGCATGTTTGTCACACTTAAGTGTTTCAGAACATCAAACTGATTTCAATATTAGTCAAAGACAACACAAGTAAACACAAAATGCAGTTTTAAATGAAGGTGTTTATTATTAAGGGAGAAAAAAATCCAAACCTACATGGCCCTGTGTGAAAAAAGTGATTCCCCCCCAACCTAATATAACTGGTTGGGGTCGCCCTTAGCAGCAACAACTGCAACCGAGCGTTTGGGATAACTTGCAGTGAGTCTTTTACAGCTTTGTGGAGGAATTTTGGCCACATTGGAGGGTTTTTCCAGCATTGAAGGGGCCTCTTTAAGCTCATGCCACAGCATCTCAATAGGATTCAGTCAGGACTTTGACTAGGCCACTCCAAAGTCTTCATTTTGTTTTTCTTCAACCATTCAGAGGTGGACTTGCTGGTGTGTTTTGGATCATTGTCCAGCTGCAGAACCCAAGTTCGTTTCAGCTTGAGGTCACGATCAGATGGCTTGACATTCTCCTTCAGGATTTTTTGGTAGACAGCAGAATTCATAGCTCCATTTATCACAGCAAGTCTTTCCAGGTCATGAAGCAGCAGAACAGCCCCCAGACCATCACACTATCACCATCATATTTTACTGTTGCTATAATGTTCTTTTGAAATGCTGTGTTACTTTTACGGCAGATGTAATGGGACACACACCTTCCAAAGAGTTCCACTTTTGTCTTGTCAGTCCCACAGAATGTTTTCCCAAAAGTCTTGGAGATCTGGAAAAATCAAGATGTTGGTTTTTTGCTAAGCAGTGGTTTTCATCTTGGAAACTCTGCCATGCAGGCCATTTTTTGCCCAGTCTCTTTCTTATGGCGGAGGCATGAACACTGACCTTAACTGGGGAAACTGAGGCCTGCAGTTCTTTGGATGCTGCTGTGGGGGTCTTTTGTGACCTCTTGGAACTCTTTTGTTTGTCCCGTCACTACCTGTATATTCTCTCTAATCTATAACTATATAAACTGGTTCACATTCACTCGTCACGTCTCTGTTTCATGTTGTTCATAATATTGTTTTTCAATTCATTTTTGACTTCATTCAAACAAAGTATCAGGTCCATCATACCTTCCTTTTTAAGCGTCACGGCTTTGCCCTACACAGGGTCGTAAACAGTACATTTCTGTATTGTTTTTTTATAATTATTGTGAATTTCCATGAATAAAAAAAAAGGTTTAGTATGTGTAGAACAGTTTAGGCTTCCACTCCTCTGTGGAAACTTATCTGTGATGTATTTATGTATCGTTTGCATGCAGTTTTTTCTTGAGAAAAGTACCCTTTATATTTACATTAGAGTAGCACTATGGTAATGTTCGGTCAACGGTAATGTTGGTCAGCGTCATAAATGGCACATACCTGCACTTTACTAAACATCTGCTAATTGTGGTGTGAAATTAAGCTAACAATTGACATTTTTCATAAGCTCGTACTTACAGCTTTAGAAAGCTGTACACAGTGGCGGGTCGAAGCTGAAAGCTTACAATTAATGCAAGGAAAATTGCATTTCGTCATAAAATAAAATGCAAATTTAGCCCAGGATTGTAATTACTTCTCTCCGAATCCTTCAGTGCTTCCAGAGGACAGATATGAAAGGATTTATAGTTCGACTTCCAAACATAATCACAGCAAATGTCATGTCCCCGAGTGCCTCGGTTAATCTGTGTGCGAGCTGGAATGAGCTGAGAACTGCTGAACTCGTATTGTTTGAACAGATCCCTTAAAACAGTCGGGAATTATAGAATCAAATATGTGCAAACACACGATTAGAGTACACCCAGACTTTTGCAATGCTAGGACAAAAAGATAGTGTATCGGGAAAATCCTCAGGGCCTGAGAGTTTAGGAGAGAGACTGAGTGAGGGCGAGAGAGAGAGTTGCAGAAAAACATGATCTTTATCTCCCACAATCTCAAGCCATTTCCCTCTCAGATAAGATCTCAAAGTGCATTGATATTGATTGACCCTCATTACTGGGCTTAATGCTAAAACGCGAGTGCAGGAGTGCTACCATCAGCACGCACACCTTATTTCAGCCTCTCAGAGAAACAGATAGACAGCTTCTTAAAGCTCAGACATGATTGCACCTTTACCCTCATCAAAATCAGCTGTCACCGTAAAACTGGACAGCAAAAAAGTTTGCTTCTTGAGCACTTTTCGGTATTTTATGGATGCTGATCCTCCACCATACTTCAGAGTTTGGTCAGTTTTTGTACAGCTATTCTTTTTACACCAGATTCACCTGTTGATAGGAAGCTCTTTTGTCAGCTATATGATCACAGAACCCAGTTCTGGTCAAAGTTCCAGGGCCTTCAAGAAAGCCTCAGGCATGGATCGGGTTGGGTGTCGTTTGCATTTTATTGATTCTGATTCAACTCCAAGTTCATCACTTCAGCAGTAGAGATTACTTATCACCGGTAGTAATTGAAAGAAGTTTGGTGTTCCTTAGTCATGCTTTGGGACATTAAACCACGTTAAGCTTTGTTCACATTAAGCGATAAAGTCGGTGGAACATGGTACACTGCTGAAGCTCAGTATCCTGCTGGTGCCTTTGCAGATATCATGCAGATGAACTTTCCACACATATTCCATTTTGTTTTTCAAGTGCTTCTGGCTCAAATCTACCAGCCTGGAGAAAACACATCACACTGTTAAGTGACAAAATCAATGCTGTGAACAGGAATTACTAGAGGGGACATGTCACCCTTCTTGACCCCCCAAAAATCCATAGCCCATGGCTGTAACTAACCCAAATGTTAACCCAAATAACCTTTCCTGGGTTATTTTTCTTTTTAAATCAAAATGAAAAAAAGTCTGGCAGTTGTTTATTCAGCATTCTACTGGTGCATTTGCTGTTTTTCTAACCTTCGCCTGCCCATTCCCAGATTATGATAATGCATCTGCCTGTGCTTAATGGATCTTCTGAGCGACTGCCTGCGCTGTCGTTGTTTTTATGGACTCAGAGTTTTATGATTACCACTCTGCGCTTATCTGGGCATGAACTCTGTTTTGCTGCAAACTAAGACTGTTCCAGTGCTTCAGCAATTCTTTACAGTTATTGTATATAATATGTTATAGCTTTTTACCAAGGACTTAATTTGTGCCAGTGCTTCAGGACCTCCAAAAGCTGCTCTGGGACCTCTAAGCTCCACCACCTGTGAGCTGAGTGCTGATATCACTGCAGTAACCGAAAGATAAAGTATTTATGATTTATGACGTATCAGGCCATTGGGTGTTTTTAATTGTGATTGACTACAAAGCCCAAATTACAAAGTTCACCAAAAATGACTGGACGCTATACTTCACTGGCATCAAGTCCATTTTGACATGGTAGAGAAAGTACTTTAAAAGTCAAGAGTACAACAGGCTATGATTGCAACCATTATGGATGAAGATGAGGTGTTCAGTATTAAAAATAAACTAAATCTCTCAGTCTCAAGTTTCCCGCTGAGGGTGCAGATAAATAAATGATGGAGGATGTACAGTATATAGCCATCATGATTTATAATTCTGTTCTGACATGTGATCCATAATGCTGTTGTTAGTATAAGCTCTGGCAGATCAGTAATTAGAATTTAATTGTAAATCATGGTGGAAAATAAGTATTTGGTCACCCACAAACAAGCAAGATTTCTGGCTCTCACAGACCTGTACCTTCTTCTGTAAGAAGCTCTTCTGTCCTCCACTGGTTACCTGTATTAATGGCACCTGTTTGACCTCGTTATCTGTATAAAAGACACCTGTCCACAGCCTCAAACAGTCAGACTCCAAACTCAACCATGGCCAAGACCAAAGAGCTGTGGAAGGACACCAGGAAGGAAATTGTAGACCTGCTCTAGGCTGGGAAGAGTGAATCTACGATAGGCAAGCAGGTACACCCCTGCATTAATGACTACTCAATCAAGAAATGCTGCATCAATTAATGCTATTTCATTTAGCTCTATAGTAAATATTTTGAGTAGTTTTGACAAGGAATGCACATTTGCTTAATCCTACACCATGAAAACTAAAGGCTTTTGTTCCAAGGCATGAACGATTTTCAGAGATCTCTAATCAATACGTTCCAAAGAAAACAGGAAAGTTATGACATGCTGTTGTCTCATCTTCGAAAATCAATCTCCACTTGTCCAGGAGGCGAAAGCTTTTGCTCGCTATTAGTTGGAGCAGAGACTGAGCCTGTGTTTTCATCATAAAGTTATTTTCCGGTAAATAAGAGATCAGTGACTGAGACAAAGAAACAAACACAACTTTCCTTCATATATTTCATTAAGTTTGGATTTTCCAAGGCACAGTGGCATAGCAGTCTGCAGGGAGTTGTCACCATGTCTAGCTTTCCCCTGGGTTCCACCCAGCTTCTAAAATAATGAGAGTATATAATTATATACATGTGTGGTGGACTGTTACCCTGTTCAAGGTGTGCCACATTGTACCAAAGGAGTAATGTGGGAACAGCAGTGTTCGGCATCACATGATGTGAGCAGCCCACACTATCTGGATTAGAACAGATCATCTGACCTGAAAAGGAACCATCCCACCCCAAAGGGCATTGAGACTCTGGAGCGTGCCCCAGGCGAAAATCTAGATAAGCTGCTGGAATAAACAGAGAGACTAGGAACTCTACAGAGCACAGCAACCTGAACAGGCACCAATAACCTGCTGATTTAATGGTGCCAGTAACAGAAATGCAAATACCATAACCTACAGACCATGTGTGTGTCTAGCCCCTTTTTAAGGATGCTCAAGCACCCCTAAAAAGGGATGCTTGAGTATATTTACATTTACATTTGCAGCATTTAGCAGACGCCCTTATCCAGAGTGACTTACAGTCTTACAATCCAAGCAACTGTGGGATAAGGGCCTTGCTCAAGGACCCAACAGTGGCAGCTTGGCAGAGGTGGGATTTGAACCCAGGACCTTTTGGTCCATAATCCAGTACCTTAACTGCTGGGCTACCACAGTCCCATAGGTATATGGTTTAAACCTAACATTTTAACATAAAAAACACAGCAGTCCCCCTTGCCTTGCAATTGGTTTGATCCAAGTGATGGCTTTGTGGCTCACGGGCTCAGCATTAATGGATTTTTTCTCAGATTTGTTGGTGTCATTCCACTCATGGTGTTTCCCCTACCCAAAAGGTCAGATGTTCTTCCCTCAGTGTGTCAATGACAGTCTTTTTTTGGTAGGGGAAAAAATGGATGGAGAGGTGGAGGGGTCTGGTCTTATTATTCAGCACCCCTAAAGCTCTGATGCTAGAATTTCCCCTGCTACAGACATTACCTTGGCAGACAAGTAGCAAAAGTATGTGAACCTTTACGATTAGCAGTTAATTTGAAGGCGAAATTAGAGGTAGTAGGTATTTTCAATCAGTGGGATGACAATCAGATGTGACTGAGCACAGTGATCTATCAGAGCCTGATCTTCACAACACAACATATGAGGAGAGCTCTGAGAACCTCAAAAATCCTCAACAGGCAGGACAATGTTACAAAACCACCTCTAAACAGTTTGGACTCTGGCAATCCACAGCTTTTGGAATGGCCAAGCCAAAGTACTGACCTTGATCCAACAGAAATGTTGTGACCTGAAGTGGGTAGTTCATGTGAGGAAACCCACCAACATCCCAGAGATGAAGCTGTTCTGTATTTAAGCTAAAATTCCTCCTTAAATCATTCATTAAATAATTTTCCTCAATAAATAATTCAATAAATAAATGTACAATACTTATATTCATTATGTGACCACCATTATATTTTAGTTCAAGATATATTTACTTGTGCTTCTATAATCAGTTCTGTCTTCTATAAGCACTTCATTTCTTTTACTATGCTTCAATTTATTACGTGGACCACACATTTTCTGAGCAACCATCGTTTCTTCTACCTTCCAGTCATTCCCACATTCCATCATTATAGTCATACCATTATTTCACACTGACCACCTAGATTCCAAAAAATGTAATAATCACTTCCAAGGTGTATAGTTCTGCTTCATTTACATTGTTCTATCTCCAAATCATGGCCAAGCATATCGTCCTTAAAATATTACACCATTATCTCCAACAGGAACCAGAGTGACTTACAAAATCCATATGGAAAAATGAGACTCATGTGCGGACAGTGCTTCCAAGAATACAACCACAATTATGTCATAAAATCCAAATTAGAATCCAGATAGTCATAAACAGGTTTGATTAATCACTGTCATTTAGCGCCCCATACCTATTTAAACTCAAGAGCACAGCTTACAGTACTTCCACTAAATCCATAATCACTTACTCCCTCATTAACATCACAGAAATGACATCATTAATCTGTGATAAAGAGATCTTCTTAGCTCTCCTTACTCGACCTTCTTGACTCGTTACATACCTCGAAATGTACTGAGATCAAGCAGTGGATCAAGATTTCAAAAATAGCCAGTGTTTCCTCTAAAGGGTACGCCAGCTAAAACGATTTTCTATTTTGAACAACTACTCACAGTACCTGAACATGAACAGGCAGGTTTAAGCAGAACACCATTTATGTCTCAGATCTTGTATTCTTCAGGTGATCTTGCAATCAAATAATGTAAACTGAATGAATCCGTTCCAGACCCCAAGAAAATCCACACTGTATCAGGCATTATATGTGGTCCCGGATTAAAAAAATTAGTCACCTGTGACCAAAACGTACCTAATTGCGTGTAATACCTCCTGGAATTTCTGGTAGACCCATACGGCTGTATGCTTCAATACACCTGTAAATTCAGCTACTTCCTTCACACTATGGCCTTTGGCACGCTCAAATGCAATCACACCTTTTTTGCCAGTCACTAACATCTGCTTGCTGACCAATTTTCAACATACTAAAATGAGATGTTCACCCCACTGTACCACCTCGTCTCAATATATGAATCCACTCGCACACCCCCCATCGATTTATAGCCCCATCATCCTCGTGCAATGCCATCTACAGGAGCCTGAAGTTACTACCGCCTTAAACATGCAAGATGACTAATGTTTTGTCCGGCGAGTATATTATGAAATTTGTATATTAATGCAAATTCAGATTTACTATATAACACCGGCAGAGTTCAAAATGTCACTTTCAACATATTCATCTGAAAAAGTATTAAACCGTCACAAAGCTGATTTATAGGCAGGTCCTGCCTGCGTATTTGTATTCATTAACATGTAAAAGACAAAAACGCAGCTCAGTAATGAAAGGTCCTGCTCTCAAATTGCTGAGTATTTATAGGCATAGATGGCAAGGACAGAAGAGCGGAGAGTAGAGAGAGTAAATGAAATTTCTCAGTGCCAGTCCGAACCATTAAATGCTGCCTTTAGGCATCCATTACTGAGAACTTATAGCAGAAGACTATTACTGCCAGCAATGAAGGAACTCGACTGTACAGCCATGCTGCAGTGGAAAGCACCAATCAGCTTTTGCAGCACAAAAAAACTATTTACGCCTCTTCCCCTGGTGCCCTCCATTACCACAATTCATGTCCTGCTATTATCATGCAGAGTGGAGGACTCGTCTATTCTCAGAGATAGATTAGGATATTCTAACCTTAATCTTACTGATTGACATCTTGTGACCTTACCCGAGATCCTAGTTGAGGTCCATCCTCGTCTCAATAGTCATTTATGTGGGTGCAAAAAGGAAATAAAATAAGAACCACGCCCAAAACGTCTCCTACCTCATAATCATAGGAGGAGTTTTGGGGTGGGCCGGGGTTGACGTGTCCCCCTCAAAGTTTGGACAAAGGTAAATTGCCCCCCCGATTCCTGCTCACAGCATCCTTGTTTTTAACAGTGTGATTTTTCTCCTGGCCTTCTTCTTGTTATTATTATTATTATTATTATTATTTTGGTTTAAAATCGGGTTATTTAAACAATTATAGTTGGGTATAGTTGAGTACTGTTGAGGGAGGACAGCGCTGTTGCTGGTTCCTTGGCAGTTTGTAAACGTTCAGAACCTGTATTCCTCCATTCCTAACCTTATCTGATCTTATATCCACACTAGATGCAGCCCAACAGGGTACTAGAGCCTCCTTTCTATTGTACAGTTTTCCCCATTAAACCCCATTAAACTAATCCTTTCGCTGTAACACTGTAATATATATATATATATATATATATATATATAGCATATTCTATATTAACATAATTCACTTCTCATATGTTGGGTTGGGTGTTGTGAGCAGCGTCTTTCCCTCCCTGCCCCAAAGTTGAGATGAAACCTACGCCACTGCTCCTACTTAAGCTCTGATGTATAATGCATTTTCCTGTCTGTAATAAAGTTTTTGCATGCACCATCTCCCCATTGCCTCCCTTTTCTATAACGACTCCTTCAATTCAGTCTCTTGAGTAAATAGACGTCTAGGAAAAAAATCGAAAACCACGTATTAGATGATGCAACGTCTGCACTCACAAAATCTACTGAATATACTGCATTCAAATTGCAGACCTGTGGTTTATTATTAACACAAACATTGTAACAGCAGGAGCAAGACTATCTACATCCAACATTTAAACCAAGGATCTGTTTGTAAGACTGTATCTCTAACAGCTTGTTTGTCTGGCTGGTTATTTCTCATTTCATCCTGACTGACAAGTTTGACATCTCTCTTTTTGCTAAGCAAATTCTCTCTATATTTTTGTCTATCAAGACGTTTCTCAGTCTGCCTCTCTCTCTTTCTCGATGCCAGTCAGTTCACAGTGTCCAGTTCTCTCAGGCTCCAGCAAACGGGTGTTGCATTGGTCTGCCAGACGCACAACTCACACTGCGTCTCATTCTTAGTGTAAACAATAACGATACAAAGGCTTTATTCTTGAGACTAACTGCTTCACAGCCAGAGGTGGTTTTGTTCTGATAGGGGAGGGGCTTTAATATCGTACCTTATATGTACTTGAGCGACTAACATGCATCTCATATACAGTACTGTGCAAAAGTCTTAGGCCACCAATAGATTTGTTGTTTTAGCAATGGTATAATGACCATACACAGGTACTCCCCTATTTACGACAGCGATACATTGTCCTCACTACGTTTCCCAGTGCTCATCACACCCACCATGTGATTCCCTATGTTATGTGCTGCAGTGTCCCAAATCAAGAACAGGAGAGCATCAAGTGCGCAGCGTATCTTAAAACATGATTAAAACACTTATATTACACTAAAGTTGGGCAAAAGCATTAAAAATAAAGCTTATTTTCTAATAAAGTATTGGATATCTCATGTGGCCATGGCTTTTCTTCCACTACATTTCCCAGCACTCATCACTCCTGTCACATGACTCCCTATATCATGCACTGCCGACTTCCTCAATCAGAGTGCAGGAGGGTATCATACTGCGTATGTAACACCAGACCTAAATTTGCTAAATCAGGGTTGTTCCTCTCAATGGTAATGGTTCCAAACGATTGATGAGTCATTGAAAAATGTTTTCCCAGTTAGTTTGTGTTTAATGTGCTTAATTTGAGACCATCTATCCTCTATAGATTCTCCATCTGGAGTCTGACCAGACCAAAGCATGAGCCTAGTGGACTGTGGCAGGATACCAACTAACACCTAAACAGAAGATATTATGGAAGGTTTTGCACCCACACATGTATTAGTTTGACTATGTAAGTGAATTTCCCTGTTTCAAGCTTCCGCCTTGAAACTGGTGGTGACACAGGTCTCAGGAGTGCATTTTCTTCTTGCTAATCTTGTGACCAATGATTTGCTCTTAGGACCATTAACAGCTTAGGACCAGCTTAATACTTTGCAATTTTAGGTTTGGCCCATTTGCCCAGGAGTGCCTAGTGCCTCTTACCTAATTTAATCAACAGTCTTTTCCTTTTGTTCAGTATTTCATGTTCAGGGACGTAAAGCTGCATCTCTGCAGTAAGTGTGGATCAGTAACACCACCTTCACTGAAGAAACTATTCCAAACTTGTCAGAACCCCTAACAAGTTCCCTCTGGCTCAAGAGAGGTACCGAGCTGTCAACTCAACAAGCTATGGATCCCAGTGTCAGTGCAGTCCGACAACATGAGAGACGTCTTAGAGTCGTGACAGGAACTCAGAGCAGGAATGTTACATTCAGCCTGCTCCTGGATTCATAGAAAGATCTAGGCTTTAGCTGCAGTGTTCTTCAGCAAGAAATGTGCAAGCAGTGAAAAATATAACACAGAGTAAATGGTGTTTCAGGTCATATCTAAGAAATGAGCTTAGCAAAATGATGAGTCGAATGAAAAATGAGCACCCAAAAACACAAAGAAGGAGACTCTTTACAGTTCCATCTATCCAGCCTTTAAAAGACTTCTGACTTCTTTCAAGAAGTCCTACTTCCAAATTTATAAAAATATTTACACATCATCTCACTTTGCGTGTTGGAAGCTGTCGTTCTTACTGCGTTTAACTCTCTGCAGTTATGAATAAAGAATGAAGTTTTGAGACTGTGAGATGTAAAAAGTTTTAGTGTAAAGAGGAAGTTGTAATGGATGCTGATATTCAAAGTGGAAGATTCTGTTTTAACTGTCAGCGTTTAAAAAGTTCTGCTTGAGCAGTGGGGGTACATTATCATTCATGTATGTTCTAAACTCCAAGTTTGGGGTAAGTAAAACTGATATTACCAACCGTAGCTACAGCACTAAACAGGCTGTAGAAAAGATCTGTGTCTATGTGATGCGTGACCCAGTCAGAAGGCACCGCCCAGACTCTAACCCCAGTCACTTCAGAGGTTAGTGAATTGCTGTTGTTCCAGCCATGAACTGCTTTATTGTAGTATGAATTATCAATTGGGACTGATAAAGAAGCTACACCTCCTTTACTGGAGCTGATAAAGAGGCCACACCTCTTTTCTACAGCTGATAAAGAGGCCACACCTCTTTACTACAGCTTATGAACAGGGCACACCTCCTTTACTGGAGCTGATAAAGAGGCCACACCTCTTTTCTACAGCTGATAAACAGGGCACACCTCCTTTACTGGGACAGATAGAGGCCACATATCCTTTACCGGGTCTGATAAAGAAGCCACAAGTTCTTTACTGGGTCTGATAGAGGCCACATATCCTTTACCGGGTCTGATAAAGAAGCCACACCTCCTTTACTAGGATTGATAAAGAGGCCACACCTTCTTTACAGGAAATTATAAAGAACCCACACCTCCTTTACCAGGACTGATAGAAGCCACACCTTCATTACCAAGATTGATAGAGGCTACACCTCCTATACTAGGACTGATAAACAGGACACACGTTCTTTACTGGGATTGATAGAGGCTACACTTCTTGTACTGGGACAGATAAAGAAGCCACAGGGTAACAATGGTCATGAATTTCCTCCATTTGTACACAATCTGTCTGACTGTGGATTGGTGGAGTCCAAACTCTTTAGAGATGGTGTTGTAACCTTTTCCAGCCTGATGAGCATCAACAACTCTTTTTCTGAGGTCCTCAGAAACCTCCTTTGTTCGTGCCATGATCCACTTCCAGAAACATGTGTTGTGAAGAGCATACTTTGATAGATCCCTGTTCTTTAAACAAAACAGGGGGCCCCCTCACACCTGATTGGCATCCCATTGATTGAAAACACCTGAATAATTTCACCTTCAAATTATCTGCTAATCCTAGAGGTTCACATACTTTTGCCACTCACTAATATGTAATATTGGATCATTTTCCTCAATAAATAAATGAATAGGTATAATATTTTTGCCCCCTTTGTTTAACTGGGTTCTCTTTATCTACTTTTAGGACTTGTGTGAAAATCTGATGATGTTTTAGCTCATATTTATGCAGAAATATAGAAAATTCTAAAGGGTTCACAAACTTTCAAGCACCACTGTAATATCAATAAAGATATCTTCAAATGTGATTTCATGTTTATGTGAACAGGTCAGAAGGACCTACATTACATTACAGTATAATAACGTTTCCAAATAATGATACATTATAAAAACTGCTGCACTTGTGGTGTTTGGTTTTACTTATAATAAGACTAATGGATCTATATAGGCAACCATCACCTCCCGTCTTTTGCCCGATACACAGTGTTTAGAACCGGAACATTTGTATTATCCATGGAACTGATCAAAATGTATACCTCCTAAATGTTCTCCTAGTAATTACCTGTGGAATGTCTTCAGAGGACGTATCCTTACGATTTTCATGCATACAGTGTAAGGAGAGAAATTAGATGGCTTTTACCTGGGGGTATTTGTGCTGGTGGGAGATGAGAGTGGAGATGGAAGAGCATGGCTTAATAAACAGTGACATTTCTATTTAGCGCGTGCCCCCCTTTGGCATTTCGGAGCTAATATGAAAAAAAAGACAAAAATACTGGAGTACTGAAGTGTGTTCCCCATTGAGTTTGCGCATTAGCATTCGCCAGCAATGTCACAGTAGCTGCAGGGATCCTGAGGGGCGAGCATGTGGGAGTAGTGTTGAAACCGGATGCAATAGCGTTGACGGTGTGTGTGGTTAGATACTGGCTAAACCAACTGCGTGCCTGCATTACAATCCTTTGTTTATCCCATCATGCAAATTTGTATCAATTACACAAGCTGTGCAGTTTAATGTTCCTGTAGGGTGTTTATCACGAACCTGATATTTGGAACAACATAACACAATTAGCTTCGCTAAGTATGTTTGAGAGAAGGATGTGTAAATATAGTCCGCTCACACGTCTATGCAGAGACGGAAAGGCATAATCACTAAAAGTGACACACAAAAAGCATTCAGAGTTATTACAAGTTATTATGAGTAGGCGTCTCACTTAACGTCAATGGTGCATTCTGTGAAATTACAGGGCGGCACGGTGGCTTCGTGGGTAGCACCGCCGCCTCACAGCAAGAAGGTCCAGTCCCCGGGTGGAGCGTTTTCCAGTGGTGCTTGAAAGTTTGTGAACCCTTTAGAATGTTCTATATAGTTAGTCCTGTCTCAACAGTCTTTACATACCACTGTCCAAGTAGGGACAGGTAAAACTCACAAGATCATGTGATGACAGTATGTGATGTTTTTTTAGTCAGCATTACATTTGACTCCAAAGATGTCAGGTCAGTGGTCTATGGGAAAAAAACCACTCCAGAACAATGGTCTTCCAACAGACATTATACAGTACTTGGTAAGATTGTATCCTGGCATCTCCCAAGCACAGATTTGTTAGTCAGACTGTCAGATGATGAAGTGTGATTTGTCACTTCAGATATTTCCACTAGTCTAACGCTGGTGTGGTTTACACCACTCGAGACGAAGCAGCCATGGGAATCCAATACACATCACACTCCCTTCTAAGTGTCCAGTTCACAATAACAGCCCACTGAGTTGATCAGGGCACGTCTAGCGTTGCAGAAATGTTGTTTGAAAACTTGTTTGGAAGGTGGCATCAGTTAAGCTTTCCAACAATAATCTTCATTCCATGCATTTACAGCATTTAGCAGACGTCCTTATCCAGAGCAACTTACAATTGACACAGTCTTACAATCCAAGCAATTGTGGGTTAAGGGTCTTGCTCAAGGCAGCTTGGCAGAGATGGGATTTGAACCCTGGACCTTCTGGTCCATAGTCCAGTACCTTACCCGCTAGGCTACCACAGTCTTACCCATTTCCAGTGGAACCTCGAAATTTGAACAAGTCTTTTTTCGACCGATTCGGACAACAAACAGTCTGATTGAAATTTTTTGGCCCCCAAATTCGAACAAAAATTGTTCAAACATCGGTAAAACCTGTGTGCGTATGTCTAATCCTCAGGGAGTGTCTGAAATTAGGAATATGGAAGATAGAGAGTCAGATCAGTTCCGTCCTTTTGGAAGAGGACACACCATTCCTAGCACTAACCTCTCCATCACTCCTCGAATCCTGCCAGTTCCAGTATGCCATCAGCTCGTGATAGTTAAGGTCATGTTCTTTTTAATTTCAAAATGTGTTTTGGGTTCATCTGATATTTCTAATTATAGGAATGTTTTTCTGCTGGTGGCGCAGCCATTAGCGCTTGGCATAGTTAATTTGTAACTGCAAACGAATCAAGGAGTAAAAAACAATCATTTGGGGATCAGGAATAGATCAATCCCATTTACATTACTTCTTATGGAGAAATTTGATTCAGATTTCGAACAAATTGGTGTTAGAACAACCTTCCGGCACCAATTAAATTTGAGTTCTGAGGTTCCACTGGATTTGATTAACACTGCTTGGACAAAAAGAGGTCACGCTCCCTAATATTTCGTTGGACCACCTTTATCTTTGATTATGGGACACATTCGCTGTGGCATCATTTCCACAAGCTTCTGCAATGTCACAACGTTTATTTCTGTCCAGTTGCATTCATTTCCCCCCCCCAAGATCTTGTATTGATGATGGGAGATTTGTTCCACTGCACAAAGTCTTCTCCAGAACATCCCAAAGATTCTCAATGGGCTTCAGGTCTGGACTCTGTGGTGGACAATCCATGTGTGAAAATGGTGGCTCATGCTCCCTGAACCACTCTTTCACAATCTGAGCCTTCTGAAACAGATGAACATCTTTTCCACGACCACAGGATCTGTCTTTTGACATGGTTGTCTAACAAATGAGAAGCTACTCACTGCATCAGTTAGGGTTAAAGAACTTGTTGCCAGCTGAAACATAATCACCCATGCAGGAATTGCATTGAGTGCTGTAGCTGAATTGAGTACTGGCAGCACATCATGCAAAGCGGAAAACAACCCTAGACAGGGTGCACACTCACTCACTCACTCACACAGAAACACTTTAAAGACACCAACTGACCAAATGCATGTTTCTGCAATGTGGAGGGAAACCAGCTGCATCTGGGCCAGGACGGCTTGCCATCACTGATGGAACAATGAATTCTGAATGATATCAGAGAATTCAAAAGGAAAATGTCAGGACATCTGTCCATGGACTGAATCTCAAGAGAAGGTGGGTCATGCAGCAAGACAACGACCCTAAGCACACAAGCCGTTCTACCAAAGAATGGTTACAGAAGAATAAAGTTCATGTTTTGGAATGGCCAAGTCAAAGTCCTGACCTTAATCCAATGGAAATGTTGTGGAAGGACCTGAAGAGAGCAGCTAATGTGAGGAAACCCACCAACATCCCAGAGCTGAAGCTGTTCTGTACGGAGGAATGGGTTAAAATTCCTCCAAGCCGGTGTGCAGGACTGATCAACAGCTACAGGAAATGTTTAGCTGCAGTTATTGCTGCACAGGGGGGTCACACCAGATACTGAAATCACCAGTAGTAACTGAGAGACGTTTGGTTTTCCTAGATCATTGATTTAGGAGATTAAACCACATTAATTTGTCCACGTAAAGCATTTTAAACTCTCCGAGCTAGCGCAGCATTTGAGCTAGGAGAGCGCAGTCGGTCGAACCCGGTACACTGCCTAAGCTCAAAATCACGTTGATGCTTTAGATGTCCGTCATGTTGGACGTGCAACCTCCTTTATAACAGATCAGCTTTTTACATAATGCATTTAAACTAATTTCTCTCCAAGTGGAGCCAAACTTTTGGCCCATCTTTCAAAACAAAATCACATGATGATCACACCAGTTTTTGATATCCAACCTTATGTTTCTGTATTTTTTTCTTAATTTCATCTTCATTTTATTTACTAACAGTAGGTCACAGAAGAAAATCACTGTATTGTCTTTAAAGCTCTCGTTCTGATCATCCTCTGAATTAAGCTCAAACAGCATTACATGAGGTGAGGGATGCGGTTCTGCTAAAGTAGTTCTGAGAACGCTGGCAGCCTCTCTCTGCCTGAGGAACTGTGTCAGACTCCTCGCTCCTGGGACATGACCACGTTTTGAACTGACAGAGACCTCTCTTCTACATCTCCGCACTGCGTAACCAAACACGTGAAGGGTTCGGAACATCAAATTGTGCCACTGCAGAGAAAGAAATGGCGACTGATACTACTCGGACATGACCTTTAACTTTAGGAAGGCTTTCAGTAGTCCTTAGATGTCTTTTCCTGTAAGCTTTAACCATGATAAACAGCAGATAACCAGCACAGGTGCTTACAGGAGTGAAGTACAGGCACCTCTAATACTGCACTAACTAATCCTGATATGCATTCTCTACATCATTAAATACATTATTAAAAACAAAGAGGGGGAACCACCGATCTTGCATCATTTTTGGGGCATGCAATGAATGGCACCAGTCGCAATGAATCAAGTATAATCATAGGATTCCAATTTGCGCTTCATGAGATTCATGACTAGAATAGTCTAAATAAAAAATAAAAATAAAAACACTTCTCCAAAACCTGCAAACACAGCTAAAAGCTAGTGCGTCACAGCTGTCATAACGCTATCTAGCCCTTTCTAGCATTCATTCACCAGCAGCAGAGCTGGCTGCGATAAAAGGCTGTGACTCATAACCCAGGCTATGCAAGCAGCATCATGCTAACCTGATTGGTAAAATAAGCTACAAGGGCTCTGCCGTTCAGCCACTCGACGTTCCACCTTTCCAGGAATCCAATTCTGCCTGGCATGGTCCGAGAAAGCTTTCTCCAGCCTTTTATCGTTGATCAATATGAAATTTCATCTTCTGGCACCCCCCACTTTCTCTAACGGATAGCAAAGCCTTTTTCCTTCTCATTGCGGCCATGTCTGTTTTCAACACATACACCTACTCGCTAGAAGCTCAGAGCAGGATGGCTCATCATGAAATCGATGTTCACAACTTTCCACGCCTGCCAAGAGTTTATCCCTTGGCAGAACCTTTCGCATAGATCATCAAGAAGGAGAAGCAAAGTTTAAGAAGGGTACTGGCACTGTTTCACAGGATGTGCTGCAAGAACTTTCCCAAAAACTGAAAGCACTTTAGCATAAAATTTACAAAAAAAAAGCAAATTAAAACATTGCTCCAGCATTTTTATCATTTTTCTACCCTTTTAAGAGACGCAGGCGCAATCCAGAACCAACCCTCTACTTGTATTAAGCACCAGAACCAAACCTGTGTTTATATAAAGCACCAGAACCAAACCTGTTTATTTACAGCACCAGAACCAACCTGTGTTTATATAACGCACCAGAACCAAACCCGTTCATATAACACACCAGAACAAAAAAACGTTTATATAATGCACCAGAACCAAACCTATGTTTATATAAAGCACCAAGAACCAAAACCTGTGTTTATATAAAGCAGCACCAGAACCAAACCCGTTTATATAATTGCACCAGAACCAACCTGTGTTTATATTAAGCACCAGAACCAAACCTGTGTTTATATAAAGCACCAGAACCAAACCCGTTTATATAATGCACCAGAACCAACTGTGTTTATATAAAGCACCAGAACCAAACCCGTTTTATATAACGCACCAGAACCAAACCCGTTTATATAAAGGACCAGAACCAAACTGTGTTTAATAAAGGCACCAGAACCAAACCTTGTTTATATAACGCACCAGAACCAAATGTGTTTATATAACGCACCAGAACCAAACCCGTTTATATAAAGCACCAGAACCAAACTGTGTTTATATAAAGCACCAGAACCAAACTTGTGTTTATATAAAGCACCAGAACAAAAAACCGTTTATATAAAGCACCAGAACCAAACCTATGTTTATATAAAAGCACCAGAACCAAACCTGTGTTTATATAAAGCACCAGAACCAAACCCGTTTATATAATGCACCGAAACCAAACCTGTGTTTATATAAAGCACCAGAACCAACCTGTGTTTATATAACGCACCAGAACCAAACCCGTTTATATAAAGCACCAGAACACCAACCCATGTGTTTATATAACGCACCAGAACCAAAAACGTTTATATAAAGCACCAGAACCCAAACCTGTGTTTATATAACGGCACCAGAACCAAACCCAGTTCATATAACACCACCAGAACAAAAAAACGTTTATATAATGCACCAGAACCAAACCTATGTTTTATATAAAGCACCAGAACCAAACCTGTGTTTATATAAAGCACCAGAACCAAACCCGTTTATATAATGCACCAGAACCAACCTGTGTTTATATTAAGCACCAGAACCAAACCTGTGTTTATATAAAGCACCAGAACCAAACCCGTTTATATAATGCACCAGAACCAACCTGTGTTTATTATAAAGCACCAGAACCAAACCCGTTTTATATAACCGCACCAGAACCAAAACCCGTTTATATAAAGGACCAGAACCAAAACTTGTGTTTATATAAACGCACCAGAACCAAACTTGTGTTTATATAACGCACCAGAACCAAAACCCGTTTATATAAAGCACCAGAACCAAACTTGTGTTTTATATAAAGCACCAGAACCAAACTTGTGTTTATATAAAGCACCAGAACAAAAACCGTTTATATAAAGCACCAGAACCAAACCTCTGTTTTTATATAAAGCACCAGAAACCAAACCTGTGTTTATATAAAAGCACCAAGAACCAAACCCGTTTATATAATGCACCAGAACCAACCTGTGTTTATATAAAGCACCAGAACCAACCTGTGTTTATATAACGCACCAGAGAACCAAACCCGTTTATATAAAGCACCCAGAACCAAACTTGTGTTATATAAAGCACACACCAGAACCAAACCTGTGTTTATATAAAGCACCAGAAACCAAACCCGTTTATATAATGCACCAGAACCAAACCTGTGTTTATATAAAAGCACCAGAACCAAACCTGTGTTTATATAACGCACCAGAACCAAACCCGTTCATATAATGCACCAGAACCAAACCTGTGTTTATATAACGCACCAGAACCAAACCCCGTTCATATAACGCACCAGAACCAACCTGTGTTTATATTAAGCACCAGAACCAAACCCGTTTATATAAAGCACCAGAACCAAACCCGTTTATATAACGCACCAGAACCAAACCGTTTATATAAAGCACCAGAAACCAAACTTTTGTTTATATAAAGCACCAGAACCAAACCTTGTGTTTATATAACGCACCAGAACCAAACCCGTTTATATAAAGCACCAGAACCAAACCTGTGTTTTATATAATCTTTAATAAACACCACAGCTTTAATCACTGATGGTGCTTAAGCCTGGAACTTGTTTGAGTTAGCACCAGTGATTAGGTTTATAGTTGAAGCTCTCCATTACAGGTATAAAATCAACAGCCACATCTAGTATGAATAATGAACTTCCAGAGCTGGTGAATGGAGCCCGACTGAGCAGCCTTTGGTTCTCCTGCACTTCTCTCCACACTATTCACACCGGGTTTATAAATGAAGGGAGACCTGAATGGTGACACTGATGTTCACCGGCTGGACATGCTAGAGGGAGAGGACATGTTAGAGAGACTGAAGGTTTCCTTTTGTTCCTTCACCTTTATCTCTTTCTTTCCCATGTCTTCTCTTCCTTTCATGAAGTCTCTCTTGCTACGAGCGACAGGAGAAGAAAATGGACAGTGCCTTCTAGGTTAGCTTTTAGAATTTATAACACAACTCAACTCTCACTTTATAGCCACTCTATATAGACATCCTATCTATTGAATGTGTTTTGCTACATCCATTGCTAACAGGTGCATAAAATCAATCAAACAGCCGTGTAATCTCCAGAGCCAAACACTGTCAGCACAAAAAGCTCAAAGTTCAGAGAATATTATACCACCCCAAATCAGGAAACGCTGGGATGGTATGGAAAATACAAATTGAAAAAAACCCACAATGTTCATATATATATATATATATATATATATATATATATATAATGTAATTATTATGCATTTATATTTCGTTTCTGCATGTTTAGCCTCTCAACAGATTTCCAAAAAAGGGTTCTGGCCCAGTTGTAGGCCACACCTGTCACTTGCTCACACACTGCCGTGGAGTGGCTTCGATGACTTCAGGTTCCATTTGGGCCAAAATTCAAATCCTGGACAAACGTTACCTATAGTAGATCATGTGTGGCCCAGAGTCTGAATGCCATTATGAACCCGGCTGGCAAGAGTCTGGCCCACAATACAAATGCCTAACCCTGAGCCACATTTGGCTCAGAACTTTCTGCTATCTGGGTCTCATGAGTGAGTCCAGTGTACTGTGCAGTATTCATTTTCATGCCACCTTTCTTATGGATCCCCAAATAGTGTGAAATGAAACAGGCAATAAACCCCCTGCCCTTCAGACACGCCATATGATGAAAGCTATACCGCTGGGTGTGTGTGTTTTTTAATGCGCTGGGCATGTGTTCATCATTGGGGTAGTCCAAGCCTTTGTTCTGTCCTCTGGAGACTTGCTTAGAGAATGGGGGAGGATCAACATGGCAGACAGGCGGCACACGGTTTGACGGATTGGGGTGGCAGGTGCCTCGAGTCTCAATGAGCTTCCTCATTAGCATCACAATACCCAGAAGCTGTAATCTGCACGTGGAGTCACAGGGTGGGATCGGATTAATATGGAATCATCTGATCTGATCTACATCTTCCAGCTGGGTGAAATCATAAAAGCCTCATAGGTGATCTGCCCGCACCTCTAGCTTCCTAATTTGGACATTCAAGTACCAGGTCGAAATTCTATTAATTCAGCTTCTCACTGGCAAGTCCGACTCTGGCCCCTCATGTCCTGGGCTATTCTCCTAGGTGCCTCTAATCTAGGTCTGAGAGCTATTTATTGTCCATTTATTCCCAAGACTGTAGAGCATTTGTTTGGCTTGGCTGGCAAGATTTTCTGCAGGATTTCAAAAACATCTAACTCCTGTGGGACAGTGAGATGATTACTCAGAAGCTTTAATTGCTTTTGAGGAGCAAGATAAGAAAGCACTGTTGGGCTAAATGATTCCTAGTGACAACAGTGGCAGTCAAACGAATTCATAGCTAAAAATGTCTGGAGTCGAGCCCACCTTCGCTCTCTACCAGTGGTTTCATGTTCCATGTAAGAATACATTTATATTTGCTAACGTTGGTTAGCTTTGGTGATGCATCATCGGCCAGTAGCAGAACTGCCTAGCTGTCACCTTGTCCATGATACAGTGTAAATTATTTGAATCATCTTTAGCGGACATAGTTTATCCAGCAGTGCTGAAGTGTGGCTGCTGTTTTTGCCATGAAAATTAGCTGACAGCGTTTCAGTTATGAGGACTCAGAAATGAGCTACATCTGAGCTTGCGTTTGCTCCTAATCTGAAAGGTCTGGCTTTTCATTGGTCATAAGGCAATTCGAAATTCCCAGCAGACTCTCCTGTTCATTTTTCAGCCAAGGACATGTCTCATACAGACCATTTTCCCTACTGACTAAATTATCCCAGAAAAAGACTTGATATGGTTTATGCTCAGACAGAAAGGTGGACTTGGGGAGTTGTTCTGTACTCTGCATGTTTGTTCAATTATCTAGCTGGCCAACAAGAAAGATTCTCCCAGTGTATACATAGATACACAGTCCTATCACAATATTATGGCCCCCTTTGTTTCAACACTCACTGTCCAATATATCAGCCTCTGTTTACCATGTAGAAGCACTTTGTAGTTCTACAATTACAGACTGTAGTCCATCTGTTTCTCTACATACTTTGTTAGTCCCCTTTACTCTGTCCTCTAATGGTCAGGACCAGTGCTGATGGAGTTTTAAACACTGTTCACACATGGGCCACTTCATTAGACACATCTACCATGTTGTTCCACCTTCTAGATGTCAAGTCAGAGATGGTAGCTCATCTGTTGGTGCACAGTTTTGTCATCCTCTAATCCTTCTCACAAGATGCTGGTGGCTGGACATTTTTGGTTGGTGGACTATTTTCAGTCCAGCAGTGACACTGAGGTGTTTAAAAACTCCAGCAGCACTGTTGTGTCTGATCAACTCATACCAGTACAACACACATCAACACACCACCAGTGTCACTGCAGTGTTGAGAATGATCCACCATCCAAACAGTACCTGAATTGTGGGGGTCCTGACCATTAGAGAACAGAGTAAAGGGGATGAACAAAGTATGTAGAGAAACAGATGGACTACAGTCTGTAATTACAGAACTACAAAGTGCTTCTATATGGAAAACAGAGACTGATATACTGATATACTAGCTTTTACAAGGCTAGCAAAACCAGATCTGATTCATGAAGTGCTAACCGCACCACAGTCCCGCCACTCTCAATTTAATCACTGGTGTTTTGCACGGCGAATGGATCTGCATGTGGGACTGCGGCTTTATAAGGTGTGTATTTGCATGCCAAAAAGACGAATGGCTGTTTTTAGGTTCCAGACTAATGCCTACTTTGCATTACAGCAATTTGTTAGCAAGCTATAGCAATTTCAAGGATTCTGCGTCACGTTGTATGAGACCATGTAACATCTTTACACTATGCCAGATTGTACCGTGTCTAATGAGAATAATATTTTTAGAACCATTAGTCCTGGGTGGGAGCTAGATATGTTTTTCAAACCACTGTAGTCAAGGGTCCAGTTAATATAGCTGCAATCCCACTTTGAGATTCATTTATTCATCTTCAACTGCTGAATATCCAGTGAGGGACAGACTAGCTTCTCAGCCTATCCTGAAAAAGCCTGGTGCAAGGCCACAATACACCTAGTTCCACTCAAACACACAATTCAGACCAGTTTAGAGAATCTGGTCCTCCAACTGGCATGAGTACCTGGAGTTACGCTAGTCCCAGTGGTGAGATTGGGGTCGAACACAGCCAGAATGTTGTCGCAGTCTGCTGTGTCAATAAACTGGTCACTACTGAGATATCTAGCCTGTGACAGCAACCTCAGGCTGAAATACAACAGATCATAGAAGTAAACCAGCTAAGCATGCAACGCAAGGTCTCTAATGTGCTGATATGTGGCAGGCATGCATAAAACCAGACCACAACGATAATATTGCACAGGAAATGCTTCCAAGCCAAATTATAGCTCACTAACGCTGAGTGCTACATATCTCATGATGGACACAAAAATCAGTATCATCCACCAGTCCCTCACAAATCAAAAAACGATCTGTGGAGGTTATGTAAGGACTTTGAACTACTTTAGATTAAAATAGATAGCACAGACAGTGCAGGCCACTTCTGGAGCAGATAAACTAATCAGGCCTGGGGTTTCGCTGAGCAATAGTCATTCAGTGAAATTCTAGCTGCAGACTGACACTGAAAATCCAAATGACAGTCTAGCATGACTTTAAGGTTGTGTATTCAAATGACGAGGTTTACTGAGATTTGGCTTGGACTCTGATGGATTCCCCTCATATTTTGCCCACACTGATCCTTTGCAGGGGGCACCGGAGGATATCCTGGAATTCATAGGGTGCAGGCAAGCCCTGTGTGCCTTCCAGAGCTGGGGAAGATTCCCTGTTGCAGCTAGTGTTTTAGTATTTGGGTCTCTGTCATAAAATGAGCGGTCTCTGTCTGGACCTCATTTGGAGTCTCGTCTCCGTTTCAAGGTAAGGTGGATTCAGAAATTGAATATAAACTATCATTACTGAATATCAACAATCCATTCAAACAGAATAAATCAGAGTTTTCTCTACGTGCCTAAATAAAATCTGCACTCTGATTGGCTAACAGGGAAAAACAAGTTACTGCTCTTTTCATTCAGTATCCAATCAATGAACAGGTTTTATTTTTAATAGTCTGACCCTGTGTGGATTTTCGCCGCTCACTTTACTTATTCTGATTCTGATGAAACTTACATTCCTTTGTTTGAATAAGAATATAATATAATAATAATTAATAATAGTTTTAGGCTGTATATTATTTTATGTTATATTTTACAAAATATATGATGAAATATAATATTTATTAATATATATCATTAGAATGAATGGTAATTAATGTAAAGTGGATTCCATTCTAATGTAATGTTTTCCATTTTCTTCTTTTTATTCTTGTATGATGAAAAAAATCTGAAACTGTTTTCAGTCACGGTCTTGGCCACTCCCAGTCTTGACTCAACTACTAAAAGCCTTAATCTTGACTCGGATTTGGTGCGTCCTCGTCTTGGTCTCGACTCGGACTGGGACCTTGCAGTCTCGTCTACAACTCTAGTTGTAGCACCAGAGGATGATTCCCCATCTGGCTTCCTCCTCAAACATGGGCAATTTTACCTGCATGACATCTAGCCTTGCAGGAATGCACCAACAGAGCTCGTACCCAAACTGCCACTGCACCACACAAGTGCCTCCAATGGATTTTTCATTTCTCCTAGGACAGAATGACGAAATAAGACTAGGCATGGTACTCTTAAAACTCAGTAATGAGAAGAAAGTCAGACATTAATCTGCTGTTGGATCTGGAAGATGTCATGGCCGGATAGGTTGCCAGTTTACTCACTATTTCACGCCTGGGGCAATTTAGAGGAGCCAATTATATCTACTGGTACAGGAGGATTGGGTTGGGTTGTTTATTTATTTATTGTCGCTTTTGGCATCAATGGCTATTCGAGACAGGAAGAAGGTTCTATAGATACGAGTCAGACACATTCGCACCGGGCCAATTTAGAGCAAACAGTTATTCTAATGCATGGGTTTGGGATGTGGGAGGAAACTGGGATAAAGTCACATGGACACAAGGAGGACAACTCCACACAGGTGGAGTCCAAATTCGGGATCGAACCGGGGATCTCTGGAGCTGTAACTGCATGCATACCGTTATGCCACCCCAGTACAAGAAGGAAACTCACATGTAAAAGACGATGCATTTCATCAACACAAAGCTGGGAATTGAAACCTGGACCCTGGAGCTGAAAGACCCCAATACTGCTTGTTCTCCCACGAGTCGCCCATGAGCCCTAAATTTGGTGATATTGTTTACAACATTTACATTTATGTCATTTAGTAGACGCCCAATTGATACATTGATCTTATATTCCGAGCAATTGTGGGTTAAGGACCCTTGCTCAAGGACCCAACAGTGGCAGCCTGGCAGAGGTGGGATAACAATAATATATATATGACACACCAGGGGCATCATCAGACCCATTTTACTAGGGCATATGCCCCAGTACAATGTTCCTGTGCCCCACTAAAAGTGTGGCAGTAAAAACTCAGTTTTGTCCTGGATTGCTGAGCAGGAAACAAGACTACAGGCACTACATTTCCCATAATGCCCCAGCATCTTTCCAAAGCTTGAGTGGCTAATGCTTTCAGTTAGAGCTCAAACCCAGTTTCTTTTGGTTTATCAAATGGAGTTATGGACATCTGCAAATATTTAAAAGAACGTCAAACGTATGAGTTATGTTAGCATAAACAAAATGAATGCAATTAATAAAATCGTCCATGGCAGAGTAACGCCCACTTTAGCGTTGTAATCACTTAAACTATTCATTGTTTGCACAGTTGTGTCCCTACGACTGATTGGCAACCAGACGGGTACAGCTGTGCCCCTCTAAATTCTGTGTGCGCCCCAGTACAAGAAGTAGTCTAGAACCCCCTGTGACACACTCCTATCTCTACCTACAGACTTCATTACCTGGCTCAGCTGTGTCAGGAGATGGACCCCAAGGACTGGATTAAAAAGTTGGACCATCAACACTCGGATTCCTCCATGTGTTCAAGTCTGCATCCCCCTGTATGATTTATTAATGATTCAAATACTTCTTCCAGCATGGCCTCCTGGTCTCAGGGCTGGATGATAATTTATTTATTTATTAATGCATTACTGTTGCGGTGCATTGCTTCAGAGTATCTATACAGTACATATCGATCCACACGCTCTTTGCTTTAGGGAAGTAGCACAAGGTTGGGGTGCGGTGACTTGGATGATGGAAGATAAATATTTCCATGATAACTTCAGTGAGTTCATGGGTAGATAAGATGGAAAGTTTTAAGCATCAGTCACATAATTGCAGGTACGTGCTCAATCTGAGGTCTGTGCTTTGGTAAAACAATTATACAGTGGTACCTTGGTTCTTGTCATTAATTCGTTCCAGACGGTTCGTCAAGAACCGAAAACGCAAATAATGAAAATTGAATGAATCCATTCCAGACCCCCAAAAAATCCACAGTGTATAAGGCATTATATACGCTAATGGAGTTATATTGTACAGGTGCTCTCTGATGAGACTGAAGTTGGTTTCTTATTTGCATTTTCTGATCCACCTTAAATGATTGCAGTTACATTATGGCGCCTGCTGATGGACTATCCACCTCATGATACGTAATGATAAGTAAGTTCATTTTAAAAACACATCCATTAACCTACAGTGGGCCAAAATCATTAACACAAAGCTTATTTTATAATAAAGAGTTGAAAAATCTCATGTAATTTAATGAGTAATGGATTGAAAGTGCAAAACATTCTGGAATTCAGTTCCTGTTTTGCTTTCGGTTGGCTCTTATAAGCTAACCTTTATAGGACCCATAGAGACTTGTTTGCACTACGAATACAGTACTGTACATGTAAAAACAAAGAGAAACATGATAAACACAGTGCAGATCTTCTCTGAGCGAGAGCTATCACTGAATCACTGAATCTGAATCACTGTGTACCGAATCGTGAATCATGAATCATAAATTGAGTTTTGGCTGAAAGCGCAGCGAGTACCGAGCATCCAACGAAGGCCAAGACAACTTTTTCTAGTCAAAATGCTTTGAGAATTCTACCTGTTCCGAGGTGGTCGGGAACCGAGGTACTTGAAAACATTTAAACTCTTTAGTCATCAGTAAAACTCTAGCACCCGATCACTCGTTTCTAACCTCCATCAGTTTACAGAACTTACTACCATGTTTTTGGGAAGTACCCTGAGAGAAGAAAACACAGACAGTAGAGCAAATTCAGGACTGAATCTGGACACTTAAGCTGTGCAACACCAACACTATCTGCTCTACTGTACATATTTCCATTACCACAACCTAAAGGCCAGGTTTATGTTTATTTAATGTTACTTCTGAGCACTGTGATGGACGTGTGTCCTATGAAAATATTTAAGCTCCCTGGACTACGCTGTTTTGATCAAATTCTGAATTAAGCAAAGTTAACACAACATCTGCAAGAAACAAACAAATTAAAACACTTTTCTGCAATGCTGGTACTAGAGGCCACTGATCTGCTTGCACTGGCATGGACCTTGTCCCCATGTCATGAGAGACACTCTGAGAACTCAGTGGGAGTGGTGATCTGGTTGGAGGAAACTCAGAACGGGACGGCAATCAAAGACAGCAAACGACAACTCAGAAGTTGGGAGGGTGCCTGGCGATTCAGGAACAACATGAGGGTGCCAGAGGCCTCAGCGGGCATGGTGACCCGGTCAGGGGGCACTCACAATGGGGACGACAACCAAAGACAGTGAAGGAGAACTCCGAAGTTGGGAGGATGCCTGGCGATTCAGGAACAACGTGCAAGTGCCGGTAGCACCAGTCTAGCACTAAGACTGTGGACTGGCCCCTTGGTCCAAATGGATGTGAGTACTACTGTACAGATTCTTAAGGTCAGCGCTTAATCACAATAATGCTACTGATTTACTTCCCAGTCTGAATAACCATACATAGCAATTTATCTCCAAGTTAACCCATTGATTCCCAAATTCTGCTTATCTATATGACTATGTGATGTTTACTCTTGGATAGCCATCTGGTGCAAAATGCATGCCACCATATGGTGTAGTTGCTGACATTTTATTAATTGGAGCAATCATCACTGGTGAGTCACGTCACCCAATCAGACCTGAATCCTTTACACCGTACACCCACAATCAGGGCCTTTGGCAGGAATTTACACTCTGTAAATGCTTGAACCATGCCTCATCATTTGGATTGTGCCTCGTCTTTAACCTTGTTATATTTTTATAAACCTACTCTTTCTGATTAGATCTCCATTCCAGATCATGTATGCGTAATTAAATATAGACTAAATATAGAAGGAGCACTGAGACTCGGACCCATATGAAGTCGAACAAATCGGACATTTGATCGGAGCTTAGGAACAGTAACTGTAACCATCAAACCTCTCCTTGCCTGGATCAGCCAAAAGCCACTGTTGCAGTGATTGGAAGATGATCCCAGTCCCTCACACATGGCCAATTGTACCCATGTAGTTCCCACCCAGGCTGGAGATTCCACCGAGACTGAAACTCGAAGCTCTACTGTACTGGGTTTAGCGCATTTGACCACTGTGCCACCCGGGCAGCTATACGTAATTATAAATAATTTCCAGTATGTAACAAACGCCCTTACAAAGTGGCCTGTAAATGAGCTGAACAGTTGGATAAGGGCGTTGCTCAAGAGACTATCAGTGGTGGCTTGGAAGATTTGAACTCATAACCTGCTGATTAGTAAATTAAAGGTTTAACAGGGAATTTGTACAAAATTTCACTCCTATAGCATATAAACATAAATTACACATAACACTTCAAACAGTTTGGGAACCTTTCCAAATGAATTACTGTGTTTCTTCCTCTAGAGCCTTTAACCAGTCGCCCTGTCCCTGAATTCTTTTAATACGCATTACAAACATAAGCACCAAAAGCACATGCTACGATCATTCAGACCTCTTTTCTTGTTCAGGATCCAAACATATCTCAGTTAATATCACGTCTTCATAGAGTAACCTAGTGTAAATCACTGTGCAAACAATCAATAGTTAAGCAAAGATAATGCAAACCAAATCCAACTACTTCAATTAGGCATTTACAATAAACCACTGTGTATCAGTCTTCACTGAGGGTATCGTGAGTAGATGGTCTAAAAGTCCCAATGCCATCCTAATAAATCTGATTTAAACTTAGACCCATGACATATATTAGACAGTAGCTTAGATTTTAGTAGTTCAGGTGTTTTATTACTTTCTACTCTACCTACAGCTCCAATGCAGACCTCCTTTCTCAAGTGCTCTAATCACACCACCGATACAAAAATGCTTATAATAAATCAAACCTCCTTAATTATAGCTTTAGTACAAACACAAACGTGAACTTCAACAAACTCTGGGACAAACTGTGGAATGAAAAGGGTTAATTCAGCACCGGGCTTGTCGCTGTGATCATGCATTGACCCGATACAAATCGGATTACAGGACTATTAAAGCTCCTGAGTTCATGTAATAGGTGTAAATAATCCGGTACTTACGGGATGCTGCGTATTTCAGGTATACGTTCAGGATCCAGAAGAGGACGGTGAGCCTGGTTCCTGCAAACAGCCGCATCTTCTTATTCATGCCCATGTAAACAAAGGAAACCGGGCCGGCTTTCCCCTTCTGCTGCTCTGTAAGGGTGTATAATCGCACCCCTCCCTTCTCGGAGGGGTCCCACAGCACTGGAGCTGATACGCTTTCTTTTTGTGTGAGTAACAGAACCGGAGGATTTCTTATCTCACCCAGCAACCATAGCTCGCGTGCAGGCAAACAAGCAGCGCCGTTTCTCGAAGCATCTTTGTTTCGCTGCGCGTGCTTTCTCTTTCCGCTCCTCCGTCTGCTCGGCTCGCATGCCTACACCGACAATATCCGATATATCACCTCACGTTGAATCTGGAGGGTCGCTGTCTAGTGCTGACTTGGACATCAACGGGCACTATGGATCCCCCTACGCGGTGACAAATTGGTATAGTCCGCCATGCGTACGCATACGGAGATGGACAAGGACATGTTTTAAAAAAGGGGGAGGTGAGAGAGAGAGAGAGAGAGCGAGAGCGAGAGAGAGAGAGAGAGAGAGAGAGAGAGAGAGAGCGAGAGCGAGAGCGAGAGAGAGAGAGAGCGAGAGAGAGCGAGAGCGAGCGAGAGAGAGAGAATCATTATTTTTAAAGAACATTAATGAATCAATTAATAAACAAGCTAACAATGATATCATTAACAACAACATGTATACACAAGACACAATGCAAGGGAAAGTATGCCCCGGACGGGATGCCAGTCCATCGAAGGGATAGCAGGCATTACTATTGCACCTCCAAGGTCTGATCCCCTGACCAGCCTCTACTCCCTGGTATTCAAGTTTCCTCCTACTTTCCAAAGACATGCGTTTGGTCAATTGGTCTCCAAGAATGAGTGCTCAGGCCCTGCAGTAACAATGATTATAATGAATGATTAATATAATGAATGATTATAGTGATAAATTGTGACAGGAAGTGCATCCAGCATAAAACCTGTGCCACCCTGGTCTGATATGTGGATCGGAACTGCTGTGGTGATCCTTAATGAGATCATAGCTAAAGTTGCCCACTAGCTCAGAAGTTTCAAATTGTCAATCCATTGGAAATTTGAACTAAATAAGCTAAAGGTTTTTGGTGCATAAACAGATTTAAGTGGTAGATCCTAAGAGTTACCTTCTTAGAGTGGATGAACTTGGATGTGTGCTATTAAAACTAACTAACTCTTCTGCCTCAGTTGTTCTGCCTTTTGAAGTCAGCAGTTCCATGAAAGGGAACCCTCTCTGACATAAAGACCATGAAAGAAAGATGTTCATGGACCATGTGGAATGACATGGAGTTCCATATTAAATTCATTCTGCCCAAATTTTTAATACACAGAACAGCCTCATCAGGTCATTTCACAGCATCTCAGTAAGCGTGGGACTGTGCTAGCCTAGTGGTTAAGGTACTGGGTTATATACCAGAAGGTCCAGAGCTCAAATCCCAGCTCTGTCAAGCTGCCACTGCTGGGTCCTTGAGCAAGACCCTTAACCAATTGTAAGTCGCTCTGGGTAAGAGTGTCTGCTAAATGCTGTAAATGAAGTTTGAGATCTATACTCTGACTGAGAAAATGCCCAAAGCACTGTATCATTGTTTTTTTAACCATGCTAGGTACCATGCACTAGGTAGAGCTGAAGAAGACATGGATGATGTGGTAAAACAGAAAACAGCAAGAATCCAGAGATTCCTTGCATGTGGTGTTGCAGAGGACTCAGAGGGCTGGAGTTAGGCTGAATACTTACAGCTTTTGAATAACTGACTGTCAGTACAGAACCCAAAAAAACATCAGAAACATGAAAGAAGGTTTCAAAGTCAGTGAGCTCAGAAGCTTTCTAGGAATGGCCCATCATTCTGGCTTTCTGAAACAATAGATCCATTCTGTGGAAATAACTGAGCTCTGCTATTCTGATATTTGAGGTACTGATCGAGTTTTATGTCCCAAATGTCCTGGACATGCACGACTGAAACAGGGATTTCTAACTGTCTGGGGTGTAAGTTCAGTCCTTCTCCAGAAGTGGACAGTGGAAACTGATGATCACGTGTCAAGATCGCCAAATGCAAACAGGTGCAAGAACAATGTTTTCAAGCACTGTTCTACTTTGAGAGCAGTCAGAGGACTGAGAGATGCTGGTGAGGAAGAAACCAATAGTGAGAAAGCTGACCTCTGAAAGATTTCACTCTGCTTTCTCCAATTGGTCCCAGTGAGAGTAGACACGGACCGTTAAGCCGGGAGTGGCAATGGCATTTTACAGATAAATTATTCTGAGTGACTCAGGACTTAGACTAAAGAAATGTGAAGGAGGCTCAGGGAAAAGCATTACTCCAGACTGAGCGTGTGCAGATTCCTATCTGCAAATTGCAGTGGCACATGCAACACTTGACTCATGGTCTCACATTCTCACCTTAAGTTGGAGCAACGCTAAGGCGATGACTTTTCCAATCTGCAATCTGGTGAGCACCAACACTGAACCCCATCTGGATGGGAGGAATGTTTGTCCTCTCCATCACTGATCAATTCTAACTATGAGCTCATATGTATGCTACAGCATGGTTAGTGTCCATCCCCACTCGGCATGAGCTGCAGTTTGGATGAAATGTGGTCAATTCATGGGTGCTGGAGGAATGCTTTTCCAGATTGGTAGCAGTCATAATGAGTGGAACACCAACACCCCCCACATACTTGCTCAGCTGAAAGATAACTGGAGGAGAAGCTGAGATAGGTTAAAGCAATTGGATCTAGCAGGGGGTAAAACAGTATTTGTTTATGGTATAGTGATGTACTAGCACAGTGAACAAGTGTTTTGTTTATTTGTGATGGTGCTAGTACCTTAACAAGGTCTTTGACCTCAGCCTTTTGCATGCCTTCTCTGACTGTTCAAGGACATTCTCGAGTCTGTCCACCTGCTCCAATAAGGCGTCCAGAAAATGTATTTATATTATTTGTTTTATACAAGGTGCCCTGGTGATGAAATGAGGAAGTATAAATGCGATAGCACCACTGTTTGTGACTTCCGTTGATGAGACCCAGGTGTTTGGCAACTGGCCATCTCGGTTTGTTTGAGTGCCCTCTGGAGCCTTTCCACACCCTGTAACAATATCCAGCACGTACTTTATTACAGAATGTTTTCACAGATTTTGATTTACTAAATCAATTAAACAATGGACAAGAGACAGAGCAGGTGTTTTGTTTTTCATGCCCAGTTATGCTGCAAGTGTGAAATAAATATGCTGATGCTTGATAAGATCCAGCTCTTGAGCCTCAGCTTGCCTCCCAGATATAACTGTTTACAAATGATTCGTTCGAAGTTTAATTACAGAGTAATACGCAATGTGCACGGTGTTCCACTAGAGGGAGCTTCAACAGGAATGTTCCTGTGACTCGACGTGCTGGTCAGGGGCTGTGGTTATGGAACCCTGTGACTGACCGACACCCTGTCCAGGGTGTACCTCTGTTTGTGTCCAGTGAATTCCAGGATAGACTCCCTCACCACGCTGAACGGGATAAGGTGTCCGATTCAGAATCGTTTGCATTATCGCAGTTTACATAAACAATAAAGCGATTTGCGTTGTGTTCCACTAGATGGAGCTGCGGCCCTCCACTTCCTAAGCCCCTGTGTGGATCCAATATTGTTTTATCATACCATTACCAAGGGTCAGGCATCTCACAGACATACAATTTGCTGCGTCTGCCCCCCAGCACTGCAACAAGGATCCCTGTCAATAAAATTTAAATAATTTGCCATTTAAATAAAATGCAAGTTACCTGTACATACGGAGCTCATTTTACAAAAACAGCTTTATAAATAAAATCCTTGCACTAAATCACGTATTTATGTATAAAATGACTTTTAGGAGAGAAACATTCAGTTTAATGTATTGAATTTGAAGTCGTCAAGCAGGTTCGATATGAACTTGACATAATTTGTTAGACTTGCAGTCATGCCACCAGTCCGCATCTGATTGTCAGATCTGTCGGCTCTTAATGAATCAACAAACTACGCCTGTCTGCTGGCTAACCTTGTGTAAATCACATCCATCAACAAAGGTGCCTATCTCTCAGATAATGAGATTCTGTAAGGCATCTGCAAACATGCACAAGATGGAACCATTTGAATTAAGCCACTGATTCTGAGTGGATAGAACAGAGAGAAACAGCAGGAGCTTCATTATTGGATCGTGATCTTGAGAGCTTTCAGTCAGAGTGAGTGTATATGGAGCTGAAGAGAACTGGGACCACTCAGACATCATTTACTCCAATCAGCACTCAGAGCAAGAAGGGAATTGTGTAAATTGGAGACTGGAAAAAGGAAATATTGCTACATTTCTGATATAAGTGATCATTCTGATCAATCTAAGACCTCTTGGAGCTCATCATTCGCTTAATTTCTCACAATTTATAACAGTTTATACAGTGGTGCTTGAAAGTATGTGAACCTCTAGGATTAGCAGTTAATTTGAAGGTGAAATTAGAATCAGGTGTGTGTGGGCCCCCTGTTTTATTTAAAGAACAGGGATCTATCAAAGTCTGCTCTTCACAGCACGTTTGTGGAAGTGTATCATGGTACGAACAAAGGAGATTTCTGAGGACCTCAGAAAAAGAGTTGTTGATGCTTATCAGGCTGGAAAAGGTTACAAAACCATCTCTAAAGAGTTTGGACTCCACCAATCCACAGTCAGACAAATTGTGTACAAATGGAGGAAATCCAAGACCATTGTTACCCTCCCCAGGAGTGGTCGACCAACAAAGATCACTCCAAGAGCAAGGCGTGTAATAGTTGGTGAGGTCACAAACAACCCCAGGGCAACTTCTAAGCAACTGAAGGCCTCTCTCACATTGGCTAATGTTAATGTTCATGAGTCCACCATCAGAAGAACACTGAACAACAATGGTGTGCATGGCAGGGTTGCAAAGGAGAAAGAGACTGCTCTCCAAAAAGAACATTGCTGCTCGTCTGCAGTTCAAGTGGACGGGCCAGAAGGCTATTGGAAGAATGTTTTGTGGATGGATGAATTCTGAATTATATCAGAGAATTCTAAAGGGAAATGTCAAGACATCTGCCGTTCTACCAAAGAATGGTTACAGAAGAATAAAGTTCATGTTTTGGAATGGCCAAGTCAAAGTCCTGACCTTAATCCAATCGAAATGTTGTGGAAGGACCTGAAGTGAGCAGCTAATGTGAGGAAACCCACCAACATCCCAGAGCTGAAGCTGTTCTGTACGGAGGAATGGGCTAAAATTCCTCCAAGCCGGTGTGCAGGACTGAGCAACAGCTACAGGAAACGCTTTGTTGCAGTTATTGCTGCACAGGGGGGTCACCACCAGATACTGAAAGCAAAGGCTCACATACTTTTGGCACTCACTACTTTTTCCTCAATAAATAAATGACCAAGTATAATATTTTTTGTCTCATTTGTTTTAACTGGGTTCTCTTTATCTACTTTTAGGACTTGTGTGAAAATCTGTATGTGGAAGATAGGACAGATGCACCTGATACGTTTCACAGTATTGATTTTCTGTCATCAGCTGCCACCAACATGGCTTCGGGCAAAGAGAAAATGCTGCTTCCCATGCTAGACCAGTGTCAAAATGCAATGCATCCACATCATAGAGTCCTAAGCTAGACCACAGAGTCTGCCATGAGTCCCGGATAGTTATTTATTAAGCTTCCCCTGAAATTGTGTTTGAAATAAGCAATACATCAAGCATCTTTCCATCTGGAGTGCAGCCTTCATCCTGCTTATAAATGTGTTTCATTAAACCTAAATCTTTATATTTCAGGGCTCACATGCTGCTCTCAGATCCTAATTATACTTCAGGGAGTAAGGAATGTGCAGAAATCTGTAGATACCAGACTTTTTGTACTACTATCTGTTATGTATCCATAGAAGCAACACACTCAAAAAAATCACAATTCCTTGTGCCAATCCATCACAGGGCACACACACAAATACACTCAGTCATGCCCACTTGGACACTTCAGAAACACCAGCCACAATATATGATTTTTAAAAACATCAGTCACTCTGCATGTGGAATCAGTGTCTCATAAATTCTCACTGGTCTATAATAGTCCAAAGCAGCGTCCATGGCCATGCATAAATTTACTGTCTTAGCTTTTTAAAACATCACTGGATAGTCCAGAAGCCAAAAAGAATCCAACCAGCACCATCCTGTGGTCAAACGTGACCATTGCTGAAGGGCTTGATGCACTGTGTAGTCTCTACTGAAAACACGTGTGAGGTGTTCCGATGAGGTGTTGGAACTCCAATACTTTCACATCCACTTCTACATCAGAGCTGTGGATGGCCCGCCACCCAGATACGAGCTGTTCCTCCTGATATGTCCCATTGTGCATGGCTGCATGGAGTGCATATGTCTTATCAAATGACTACTAAATGTAAGTAGGTGTATTCAGGACTAAAAAGAATCAGCCTAGTGTGACGTGTCACTGATGTCAGTCATCAGTCAAACCCTGACTAATTTACATTCAGCCCCAGTGATATAAAAGCAGCCATGTACTGGTATCTCCTCACTGATTCAAGCTGGAGCCCAAACGCAGCATGACCGCCCTCTCCTCCACCATCTCGTCCTACCGAAAGCGCTTCGGCAACGACCGGAATGCTGGCCGGTCAGGCAACCGGCGCTACCAGGTGGATAACAAGGTGCAGCAGGTGGCGCCCATCACCCTGTACCAAGGCGGCAAGGGTTTGAGAGTGTGGACCGGGGTGACACCGGCGGGGTGTGAGAGTCTGGACTTCACCCTGGCCGAATCCGCAAATGCGGAGGGGTTTAAACTAGGCAGTAAGGGCACGGTGTGGCGCGGGGTGACACCTGCGAGGTGTGAGAGTCTGGACTTCAACTCGACCGAATGCGCTAACGTGAAGGGGTTTAAGACGGGCAGCATGGGCAGACTGTGCGGCGGAATTGAGACCCTAGACGTGCCTCTGACTGATTCCGCCTGGGGCGGAGTGACACCGGCACGGTGTGACAGTCTGGACTTCGCTCTGACTGACCCCGTTAAGCCGGACGGATTTAAAGACGCGTTCTCCGACGACAAGGCGCAGCTGCAGGTTCTAAACGACCAGCTCTCGGGCTACATCGAGAAGCTGCGGCACGTGGAGCAGCAGAACGAGGCGTTGCAGGCGCAGCTGGAACGCTGGCGCAGGCAAGGCAAGGGCGGCGCAAGCCTCGCCGACCTGTACGAGCACGAGCTGAGCGAGATGCGGTGCCGCGTGGATCAGCTGACCAGTGAAAAAGCGCGCGCCGAGGTCCACAGGGACAACCTGCTCGTCGACATGGAGCGCATCCGCGGCAAGTGCGTGCACTTTATTCAATTTGGATGATATGGGTTGTATACAGTCTGATGCAAGGGTTTGGGCACCTAAACTTTTATATGTTAAAACAAATTGTGGAGCTTACAGGGTCTAAAGTGTTTAAACAGCAGTGGATCTGGAAAGGTGCCTGAACTTTTGCACATGGCAAATATCATTTGTTTATTTAGGATATTTACGTTTAGCTTTGTTTCCTGTAAATGTTTGTTAAATTAGACATTTAACAAAGCACGTCATACAACTCTAGCTGCACTAGTTACGGTTACCATTAATGAATATAATGAAACATGCAGTTTGTCAGTGTTCTGTAAGCACGGATGATATCCTTGATATGCTCAGAAAATACGTTTGTCTAGCATGTGAACGAAATTGATCACTAAACGATAAAATATCGTCATATTGGCCATCCCTAGTGCAGTGTTACATCTGCCAAACACTTACTTGAAATGTCTACACGAAAGTAGCAGTCACACTCCTGTACTGGCTTGTCTTACATTATTTTTGTGTAGGCTTCAGGAGCAGATTATGCACAGGGAGGAAGCGGAGAACAGCATGCAGAGCTTCAGACAGGTACAGTCTTGGAATGCAACATCCATTACCACATAGGGAACATAAACTAGTGTTCATTTAAACAATATGCTTCCATAGCAGTGAGAAACAATTCAAACATACACTCACAGTCCGCTTTGTTAGGAACGCCTGTTCAACTGCTAACTAACACAAATATCTAATCAGCCAGTCACATGGCAGCAACTCAATGCATTTAGTTATGTAGACATGGTCAAGACGACCTGCTGAAGTTCAAACCGAGCATCAGAATGGGGAAGAAAAGTGATTTAAGTGACTTTGAACGTGGCATAGTTGTTGGTGATAGACGGGCTGGTCTGAGAATTTCACAAACTGCTGATGTACTGGGATTTTCACACACAGGCATTTCTAGAGCTTATAGAGAACGTATAAAAAAGAGAAAATATCCAGTGAGGGCAGCTCTCTGTGGAAATGCCTCGTTGATGCCCAAGCTCGGAGGAGAATGCAGACTGGTTCGAGCTGATAGAAAGGCGACAGTAACTCACATAAGCACTCGTTACAAACGAGATATTCAGAAGAGCATGTCTGAATGCACAACAAGTCAAACCTTGAAGCATATTGGATACAGCAGCAGAGGACCACACAGTGTCAGCTAAGATCAGGCAACTGAGCCTACAATTCACACGGGCTCACCGAACCTGGACATAAGAAGACTGGGAAAAACGTCGCCTGGTCTGATGAGTCTTGATTTCTGCCATGACATTTGGATGGTGGGGTCAGAATTTGGCTTAAACAACATAAAAACATGGCTCCACCCTGCCTTGTACCAATGGTTCAGACTGCTGGTGGTGTAATTGTGTGGGGGATATTTTCTTAGCACATTTTGGGCCCCTTAATACCAACAGAGCATTGTTTAAATTCCACAGCCTACCTGAGTATTGCTGACCATGTGCATCCCTTTATGAGCACAGTGTGAGATCTTCTGATGGCTACTTCCAGCGGATAACACACCATCTCAGAAATCTCAAATCATCTCAAGTCATTGTACCTTCAGAGTCACCAGATGGTAGAACCGGAGACTCGCATCATGGATGTGCAGCCGACAAATCTGCAGCAACTGCGTGATGCTGTCATGTCAATATGGACCAAAATCTCGGAGGAATCTTTCCTTGTTGAATCCATGCCACAAATAATCAAGGCAGTTCTGAAGGCTAAAGGGGGTCCAACCCGGTACCTAATAAAGTGGCAGGGGAGTATATAATAGATCCTTTGTTGTTTAAGTTCCACAATCCAACAGGTGAGCATATTTTGGCTAAAACAAACTGGACACAACAACCACCATCACGACTGTATACAAAACACAAACTCATGTCATGTGAGATATAGAGATAAAGTCATTTGTGCAGATGTAAGGGGAATAAGGAGACAACACGGGTCACAATATGAGAAAACAAGCCCAAATCAGTGTTCCTGTAACAACCATAAACATGATCTAATCTCACTGTCCTTTCACTGCTTAATAATGAGAACATGTTCATTACATTACCATCGCAGTAACTGTCTAACCTGCAGCAATTTGATATCAAAATCCTGTAATATGATCTTATTCCACAATCCTCCCCTGTATGAGTCAGTTGTTTGTCAAGCTTTCATTAAACCTGCATATGTGGACTGTCTTCTCTGAGAATAACATCAACAAACTCTGTAGGAAACTCTGTAGTCATTATCAAGTCTATTAAGAGAAGATCTTTGAGAGTCCAGTTACTTTAGCTGAAGTGCCATCGCCTCTCTGACTTGTTTGTATACATTTTGATCAAGTCAAGTAGATTTATTTCTATTGCGCTTTGGTCACATGGTGACTTTTGTACTTTGAGATGGAAAACCATGTTCCAGAATATAGGGAACATAGAATTCTGTGCAAAAGTCTTAGGCCACCATTACATTTGTTGTTTTAGCAATGCTATAATGACCATATTCAACATATTGTTGATGATTGGGCCCCAAAAATTTCAAACTTGTATTCGTCACTACATAAAACTCTTTTCCAATGACCTTCATTCCAATCTTTGGGAGCTTTAGCATATTTACACTGTTCTGCTTCCGAAAACATGGTTTCTTGGCTGCTACATTTCCAAAAAGCTTCCTGATCAAGCTTCTTTGGACCATAGAAGGGTCGATGAAGCTGCCAGATGCTGCTGTTTCTCAAGTGTAAGGGGAGGGCCTGTGTTTTCAAAATTCCTGTGTTTGTAGTCTAATACAGAGACTGAGAAATGATTGTATGTGGTCATTACACCATTGCTAAAACAATGAGATATCTTCTCTAATGGTGGTCTAACACTATTGCATAGTGCTGTATGTTTAGAGCAATGAGAGACTGCTTTTAGGAGCATTGGCACATCACAATCCCACCAAAACTGATTTAGAGCAAGAGCTGAAAAGCTGAAGTAGGCACCACAAGCTCTAGCTGAGTTGCCCCCAGATAGTTTACGAGCAGGCTAATTCGGAAAGTAACCCTTAACCAACAGGGTTGACACCATCATTAAAGTCACATTAAATACATTTGCGTGATGTCACAGGATGTGGACAATGCAGTGCTGGCCCGGGTGGAGCTGGAGAGGAAGGTCGATTCGCTTCAGCAGGAGATCACTTTCCTGAAGAAGCTTCATACTGAGGTAACTTCATGAAGAGCCCATATGCAACTCTGGTTCTCTGAAGCTCTCAAGAGCATCACCATCCTGTTCCTCCCTGCAGGAGATGGTAGAGCTGCAGGCTCAGAATCAGCATACAAATCTGGACCTGACCAAGTTGGACCTGAACTCGACTCTCAGAGAGGTGAGCCTGCAGTACGAGAATCTCGCCGCCAAGAACATGCACGAGTCTGAGGATTGGTACGGTTCCAAGGTGCTGATCGTATGTTTTCCATGTTCTTATTTTAATCTCGGCATCGATCTTGCAATCGTGATGGAATTTTTTGCTTCTTCTGTACAACATCAATTGCAAAACACTAACTGTTGCAGATCAAAAACTGCTGATTTTAAGGGAATATTCCAGCCTTTCTCAACATGATCCCTGGACATCACGTACTGTTTACATGTGATGACCACAGTCAACAATTTCAACAAGTACTGACAACAGAACAGACAATCTGTTTACAGAACAATCGGTTATAAAGGAAACCTGAGGGCAGTAAACATGCAGGTAGCACAAAAAAATCACTATCAATAACAATAAATGTGCTGAGATGGGACAGATCTCCTGGGTGGTGCAGCGGTCTAATAAGCTAGCCCAACACTGCAGGGATCCGGATATGATCTGGGTTGGAAGCTACATTCAGATACGATTGGTTGTAACTGATCAATGGGAAGCTGGTCAGAGGAACACACCTGGTGCTCCAACTGTGGATGGACTGGCATCCCATCCAGAGGTCGCTCTGGGGATAGGTGCTGGATCCAATCTAATTTAGATTTACAAATTGACCTAATGCATGCCTTTAGAATGTAGGTGGAAATCTGAGTACATCCAGAAAGCCCACAGCAGACACACTGTCTGTCTAAACATCACTCTGGGATCGAACCAGGGATCTCTGGAGCTGTGAGTCGACAGCACTAGCCACCTGGGCCAATATACTGCTCTACAAAATGCTCTATGAAAATGTTTCGGGAGTATTGTTGATGTCTTGGTTGATTTTGATAGATTTTCTGTGCTTTTCTCAGTACTAGGAAAGGTATAAGAATACTTGTTGATGGTATGGCTTCAGGTGTGGTAAATAGAGATTATTTTGAGAAACATGGAACATTCTTTAAAAACAACCCCAAATCAGAAATAGTTGGAACGTTTTGGAAAATTCAAATGAAATAAATGCAGGGTTTATTATATTTACTTTAACTTTTACTTCATTGCAGATAGTAGGAACCCAACATGCGTCATGTCTTCTCTGGTCAGCTTCATTTCATTTGTTAATAAACATCCATTCCTGCATTTCAGGCCTGCAACACATTCCAAAAAAAAGTTGGGACAGTTGAAATTTAGGGCTAGGAATTTCAGTGCAAAAAATGCAAGCCTAAACTGAAGAACCGTGATCTCTGATCCCTCAGACGGCACTGCATCAAGAACAGTCATTCATCAGTAGCTGATAGAACCCCATGGGCAAGGAATTACTTTATCAAACCTTTATCAAGCTCTACAATACAAAGTTACATTCACAAATGCCACTTAAAACATAACTGTGCAAGAAAAAAGCCCTATGTTAACCAGAAGCATTTGATACTCTCTGGCTCAAGGCATCTGGGATGGACCATTACACATGGAAACATGTACTGTTGGTCAGACCAACCAGTATTCCCAATGCTTTTGTGAATAACCAGACACCATGTGGCTCGCAGACCAAAGATGAAAAGGACCAGACTGTTATCAGCATGGTAGTGGTTGTGTCAGTGCCTTGATAAAGGTCATTCAAACTTTAAAAAAATTACATTGAGATGTCGACGACATTTTCCAGGCGCATCTGCTTTTTTCAGACAAGACAACGCAAAAGCTCATGCACATCCCCAATTTATTTGAACGAAAAATGCGATATCTTGGGTTCATACAGTCTGCAATGAAATAAAAGTCAATGTAAGAAACTGCTTTTTTATTCACATTTTCCATTCTGTCCCCACTTTTTCTGGTTTGGGGTTGTAGTGGTAGAGAAGTTCCCCCATACTCCTGCAAACCACTTTCTTGCCTTACAATAACCCCTGTTTTGGAGGTTATTGTACTTAATTATCTCATCCAGGCAATATCCCAGATTGTAATACATCACATGAATCTTGGCTGCTTAATTGAACATTTGCCTTCACCCACTCCCACCTGTTAGACCTATTTGTCCTGGCTTAAGTCCCTCGATATTGTGGATGTGGATTTGCAGTTCCCGGAACTGGCTGAAGCTGACAACAGGAATAACGAAGTTCTGCAAACAGCTAAACAGGAGGTCAGTGAGTACCGGCGCCAGGTGCAGGCTCTTACCTGTGACATGGACGCCCTCAAGGGGACAGTAAGTGAAGTGCATGTTGCTCTGCAAACACAAAACAAAGACAACCGTTAGCAGTTTTTAAAACGATGCTGCATAGAGATGAATAATATGATCGGAACTGTTCTAAATTTTGTCTTTCTAGATTTATTTGTTTTGACATATTATTGTGGTCTTTCCGTGCTGTTTGATAGATATGATCTAGGTCACCCAAGGCAATTAGTTAACTCGTCATATATCAGCCGGGTTGGGGATCACACAGACATAACCGCATATATCTCAGGGAAAGGAGGCTGGGCAGGGGAGCAACCCCCAGTCCTGCAATAAGAACTCCCTCTGAACCAGGGGTGACACACTTGCGGTCAGTTCAGGGTACTTGGCCACCCTCAAGCAACCCTTACCAGAACAAGGGATAAAATAAGAATACTAGTAATAAAATAATATTAGATCATTCAAACAATGAATGAGCACCATTGGTTGATACAGGCTAAGTCCTGGTCTCATGACTCTGGTTGATTTTCTAAATAAAAAATGCAAGGAGCAGACGTACATATGGCAGTTTTACACTTATAATTAAAACAGTCAGAGAACCTACAAAAAAAAAACAGTAGTCTGGAAAAACAATTTCTTCATTTCATTCATTATGTGGAAAGGTTGGGGATTCAAGTCCAAACATGGCCAACTGCCACTGTTGGGGCCTCCTGAAAGACCTTTAACACTATGCCTTGATTTTATCATTATAAGACTGTAATACTTGCCAAGTCACTCTTGATAAGGGTGTCTGCCAATGCTGTTAAGGTTTACATTTAGGAAATGAACAAAATGTCCTTGACCAGGGACGCCCAAGTCAGACTGTCACACTCAGATTTGAGGTGATGAGTCCTAATTAGGACACTTGCGCAAAGGAAATCATTATTATTCAGTGCATGTGGTTCCTAAAGAGTGATTGTGTTTGTTTGTGTGTGTGTGTGTGTGTGTGTGTGTGTAGAACGAGTCTCTGGGGAGACAGATAAGGGATATGGAGACCAACTTCGCTTTGGAGTCGTCTGGTTATCAGGACACCATCAGGCGCCAGGAGGAGGAAATCAGGAGCATGAAAGATGAGATGGTGCGCAGCCTGCGCGAGTACCAGAAGCTGCTCAGCATCAAGCTGGCACTGGATATCGAGGTCGCCACCTACAGGAAGCTTTTGGAAGGAGATGAGAACAGGTACTACTCCAAACCAACGGGAAGCAAACAATTCAATACTAAAAATGTCCATTAAAATATACCTCTGGTTTTATCAGCTTGATTAATTCTAGTATGAATCTCTAAAACATCCTGCTTGCACCCCACCTTCTAGAATTAACAACATGCTACACTGAACATCTGAACATGTCTTTTACACAACACTGCTCGATTTCCTTTTCGATAGTCTCACTCCTGTATCTGACTGCTTTGCAACAATGTCTGTTATTAAAAGTGACAGAGTCAGTGAAAGAACTTCTGTGAAACAGGACGTTGACCAAAGTGGATGTTGATCGGACGTTACCATATTCACATAGCATTTTAAATACTTTGCACATAGTGCTTTATTTTAAACATTACATTAATTACAACACAATATGAAAACATTTGGTACAGGATCGAGCCGAGGATCTCAGAGCTATGAGCCAACAGTGCTAACCACTGCACTAATGTGCCGCCCTCAGAAGTTTATTTCCAATTCTAATTCATAAGCCCTGTCATTAAAGAGAAATGGCTTTGACTGGATGGACAATTTGAATAAATTTACCAGATGATCTTTGCTTCTAGGATCTTGTCACCATTACCAAACTTTGCAGTCTTCAGCCTGCGAGGTGAGTTCCTTGATTGTCTATCTTCCCATTTGTTCATCTATAACTGTCTCTCTTTCTTTATCTGCTGTTTTCTCACCTCCTTCCATCTGTCTATGTTTATGTCTCTGTCCATGTCCCGGTCTCTCTCTGTCATCTCTGTCCATAACAGGTCTAAATTTGTTGTAGGTCCTTTTATGTTACTATTTCTCATTTTGTCCTTTATCCCAGACCCTGTCCTTGACTCCAGCCCTGTGATTCAAACCTCAAAATCCAAGATGGCTCTCAAGACCATTGAGAACAAAGACGCCAAGGTGCACCAGTATCAAACCACACATTTAGAGCATTCAGGAGTCTGCAGTTAAAACATGTTTACATTTATTTTATTTAGCAGATGCCCTTATATGGAGCTAAGTACAAATGATACAATCTGACAAGGTTCAATGGAAGCAATTAAGGTTTAAGAGCACGCTCAAGGGCCTGAAGCTGAAAGTAAGCTTTAAACCCTTAACCTTCTGGCCGGTGGTGCAGTACCTTAACGACCAACACTGAAAGGGATATAAACGTTTGCGATTTCTTCCCTCATGCTTTGTTGCATTGTCCCTGACCTTAATAACAGCACCAGTCCTTTCAGGTAAGGATTCCAACAGTGTCTTAAGCTCCTTACAGCTTCACCCAGTCTTCCACTTACTGGGTGCAATTCAGAGTTATGTATTCAGAGTTTAGAGTCTGGCAACAACTGACAGTGCTAAATGACTAGAGGAGTAACCTATTGACAGTAAACAATAAGACACAGTGACTGGTGCATGTGTCCCAAGTGCAGGAAGCTTATTTCTATTATTTGTTGGCTGTAGTTATAATAGCTGTAGTTCTATTATTTGTTGCACCAAGTAAGCACCGAGATAAGCTTCGGACACGCGTTCCCTACCAAAATGAGGGAAAAAACAAATATATAAACACTTATTTAACATGACATCAGCATCAGTGGCTATTCACAACAGGAGCAAGGTTATATCAATACTAGACAAAACTCCATAGAAAGCAGTGTATCAGGTTTGTAGGCAGAACACTAACGGAAATATCAGCACAGTAATCAAGTGACACCAAAATAAAACAAAATATAAAAGTGGCCTTCCATTTACTGAGCCCTGTCCATACATGCTTTACAAGGAAGAGTACACAGAGTACAGATTTGTTAACCATCTGCGTCACTCCGCTTGTTTGTTTTCAGCCGATGAATGACTCTTCCAAGAAACGTGAGATCTGGAGTGACCTGCTCGTCCCCAGTTGGAGTCACAACCCTTGACGCAAACTCACCCAGCACCACACGACAGCAACAGCATCATCCGTCCCTGAGAAGACCTGTGGAAATAGCTGCTGCTCTCGATGGACGTAAACAACCATTTTTCCAGCGTCTTTTCCGCTTCATAGAGATGAGTCATTGCTTCGTAAAGTAGCTATAGAATTAATAGAGGTATGGGATTGCTTGGAAGACGGTTCAGTTTTAGAATAATACTCCCTACACACACTCACACCCTTATGAAAATTAATCAGGGTTTTAACCATGCTTTTTTGGCGGAAAGAAAACTATAAGTGGTTTACTATGGGTTTCTCTACAACCATGGTTTTTTACCAAAATACCAAGTAAACCATAAGATACCTTAGCAGTTCATAGTAGAATCATGGTAAACTATACAGTTACTCACAGTCATAAAACTACGTAGTTTGTAGTTAGTTCTATTAGTTCTAGTTGAACTACTAAGGTATCTTAAGGTAACCATGTGCATGCTATGAATACACTACAATTTTACCACGATACTTTGGTAAAACAATGCTTAATTTTCATATACACTTGCGACCAAAAGTATTGGGACACAAAGGTGTGTGTCCAAAGGTATTGGGACACAAACCCACGTGGCCAAAAGTACTGAGACGAAAACCTACATATGGTCAAAAGTATTGGGATACAAACCCACATTCTTTCCACTTGCCAAATTCCAATATGGCTTATTCTCCTACATTTTAATTAAAGCACAGAGTAAATATGGAAGCCCACAATGATAAAAGGTGTTTTATCAGACAACTTTCTATGGAAGCACCTAATGGTTGCTGTCAGATGCTAATACCATATTTATCATGAATATATAATAAATTGTATATATAATATATGCTACAAGTACCTAATTAGAGCCGTAGTGCCTTAAATGTGGGAGGTCAAGGATGATTCCAAAGGCCTTAATGTAGAAAAGGGTGTATAATGATGGTGTGTTGTAAATAATTGATTCTTGAATTGTATCTTAGTAAATGAATGATATAAAGGCTAGTTTGAGGTACAAGAACATTAAGGATATCTTTAATTTATTTTCTGCTACGTGAGTTCATGAAATTTGGCGCTTGCATCCTTAAACAAATGAGGATGGTGCCAATGAAAGAAGTATGGCTTTCAAAAATCTGGTATGAAGAGCATGAAGAGTTTGTTTTTCTGTTTCTGACTTATGTCCATAGATTAAAGTTATTCAACAACACAACAAATTTCATTATTGAGATCAGTGTTTTTTTCACGCTTTACCCCCCGCTTGTCCTGGTCAGGTGTCCGGAGGTGTGTTTAAAGCATCTTTCCTGGAGAACACAGCATGTAGGTGTAAAAGTGCCATGGACCAGACACCAGTCCATAGCAGGCCAGTCAGGGGTCATTGCTGACAAGTCTTCGCAAATTCGATCTCTGTCCTCCAAGTAAAGTAAGTTTCAATTTGTGGCAAACTCATGGTGAGTAATAACGTTTGCCATGCTGGGGACGGTTATAGGAACAGCCCAATACTGGCAGGTCAGCAATCAGGGCCATCTAAACTTCTGGAGATACACCTCACAGACTGGTTTTGTGGCAAAATATTTCACCATCTAGGGCTGTGTATGTCTGTAGGGTTCCAATGACATGTCTATGCCAGTCAAAAAAATTTGGTCATTATACCATCTCTAAAACAACAAATCTAATGGTGGTCTAACACAGGATCGTATATCCCAAAGGTGCTGGATGAGGGTGAGGTCAAGAATCTTTGCAGATGCGTGAGTATGATTTATCCATCTAGGTGACCTGCTCCAAATGTACTAGAGTCCACACGGTGTTTAATTCATAACACAGAAACTAATGCTTAATTACGTGTGTGGGTTCAGCCTTGGAAACTCAATCCCTGAAGCTTTGGACAAACAGTTAACATGCAGATGTTGCTTCCAAAGGCAATGTGGAACTCCGATAAAGAATGGACGTATCTATAAGTGGCGTCTACATGTGTACATATCATGCACATGCACTGTAAAACGTCTCATTTCTGGTCACTAAATTGTTTTGTCTTAAACCAACAACAATTTGTGATGACCCCCAAATGCTTCGCTTGTATCCTGTAAGATTTCATGAGTTGTGAGCAACTCTGGAGAAGGACTTCTGCTAAATGATTAAATATAACAGTGTTAAAGAAAACACAGCTAACCTTTAAGGGTTCTCCTGTAGAAACAAACTTCAGAACTCTAAGATGCCCTGTTTTTTTTAAGACTAGACAGAGGTAATCAATCTTTTTATATTATTTCCTGGTGTTCCATTGGGGAACTTTTAGTTAGCTTTTTGTAGTTAGTCTATCCGTGTAGGTAAACTTAATATAGCATAACAGTCTGTTAACAGCTGTGAGAGGCTCCATCAGATTAAAGAATAAAAAACATATGGAGGATAAAGAAAGACTGGAGAAGCTGTGTCTGCAGATTGGAAATGTTCTGGTATTTTAAAAAAGCAGCTTTACAATATTATCTTCTAATATCTGAGGCCAATCCCAAACTGAACAAGCCTAGGGCGACAGTGGCAAGGAAAAACTAACTAAACATTATGAGGAAGAAACCTTCGGAAAACCAAGACTCTAAAAAGGACCCAACCCTCTTGAGTGGCTTAGATGATAAATGTAAGAACGAAACTAATTTATCTAGTCAAATAAATTAATAATCTTTAACAACAAACATGATACAATTTTCTGGTCATACCCCCCAGCACTAGTCCCAGCCATGAACATAACCTCAGAACTGATTAGGTCTCAGCAAAAATGACATCAGGAGCTTCACAAATCTTGAATTCATGGCAGTGTTTCCATCTAGAAACGTTGTTATTTGGACCCAACCAGGAGCTGATTTAACCCATTAGTGGATTCAGCTTCTTCCTCATGCTGTGTCTCCATTATTTAGTCCACACCTCTATCATAATGGCTATTTGGAACAGGTTTTGGCACAGTGACCGTACATAACACCGGGAGTGATGCTTATCTGGAACGGAAGTGTGTTACCAGAGCTCCCTGAGAGACTCGTGTTTACGTACATCTTCACACTCGGGGGTTACCAAACTCACGTTAAGTTCTAGTGACGTCACTTGGCGGGCTACACACCGGAGAACTTTATAATAGAGGCTCCGTGCTCGCATCCTGCAGGATGAAACCAGATCGTGATGATGGCGCGTGACGGAGGACATAAAGGACACCGGGAAATCGTTAAATAATTGACAAGAAGTGAATGAAGGAAAATGCGTTTCTGAAGCCGTTGTAGCGCCTCCGGTAACGGAATCCCACAGCCCGTGCGTTTGGAGATATGGGCTCCGTCACGTCGGCTTTGAGCAGGACGCGCAACACTTTGGTCAAGGTAGGGTCAGAGCCACAGCGCGAGCCGGACACGGACGCGGATTCGGGCGGCGCGCGGCGGACGAGCGTCCGAGGGGTTTTCCCCGGCCGGCGTGGAAAGGCGCGCGCAAAACCGGAGGCGCAAACGCAGATCACTACAGACAAGGGTGAGTGGAACTCTTTACGTTACTTGTCAGAGGAAAAACAACTCAGATAGCTGAAGATGGGAGAATGCTGCAAGTTTGGGTAATAAATGGGAGAACATAATAATAATAAACATTAACATATTAACTCTACACACAAAGCACTTTAAACCAGAAAGAAAGTCTGAGTAAAATTTCAAATACAGCAGAAGGCTATACACTATATCCAACCAGCCATAAAAAAAATCAGCCTTTGACATACAAATCTTTACTAAAAAATCATTACAACTAAGCAGCATTTCAAGTA